>UELW01000339.1:0-31335 GCA_900490495.1 Danionella dracula
AGAGCGAAAAAAGAGAAAGAGAAAGGAAGAGATTGGGAGGGTGGAGAGGTGGAAAGAAAAGAGAGAAAGAGAAAAGAAGAGAGAGAGAAAAGAGAGGAGAGGTAAAATGAGAGAGGGAGAGAGAGAGTAGAGGATGGCACATGGGAGAGAGAGGGGGAGAGTGGGAAAAAAGTGAGAGAGGAGAGAGTAAATAGATGGGGAGAGAGGAGAGGGAGAGAGAGAAAGGTAGGAAGAGTGGAGGTGAGAGGAGGGAGAGAGAAAAAGGGGGAGTAAGAGAGAGGAGAGACACAGAGGGGATGAGAGAGAGAGAAAGAGTGAGAAGTGAGAGGAGACAAAAGAAGAGAAGAGAGAGAGAGATTAGAAATGAGAGAGAGGGATAGCGAGTGAGGGGAAGAGAAGGATAGAGTGAGAAAAGAGGGTGAGAGAGATTGAGAGAGGAGGGAAAAGAGAGAGAGAGCACAAGAGGAGAAAGAGAAGGGAGAAAGAGTGGGCCGTGAGAGAGAGAAAGGAGGAGCAAGAGAAAAGAAAGATAGAGAGAGAGAGAGAGAGGAGAGGGGAGAAGAAAGAGAGAGAGAGAGAGAGGAGAGAGAGAGAGAGAGAGAGAGAGGAAGATGCAAAATCCCCCCAGTCTTACATTTCATCATTAGCTGATTAACGTAGAACATTCATTTCTTGAGTTGTTTAGTTATAAAAGCATCCGGGAAGTGCCCAAATGTGAAGATGTTTTCGGACCATGAAATAATAGCAACTCTCACCCAGGCGAGGGTCGTACTGCCTCATCTGCACCTCCTCCACGCAGTCCGCCGGGAACCAACCGGTTCTCCCCTTCACCGTCCCTTCCCAGAATCCTCCTTCCCCTATACTCAACACTGAAAGAGAAGAGAGGGAGAAGAGGTCAGCGCTCGGCTCGGCTCGGCTCGGCGGTGGAAGCAAATATGAGGAAAAGTCAAGAGTTACTCCCTAATAAAACAGCTGAAATAAAGCAGGGGGAATAAAACTAGGTTAGCATGCTGCAGATATGCAACCAACACATTGATTAAGTGATTAAAATGTAAGTTGCTGGCTTTCTTTTGAATCAAAGCGATGAATAATGTATATATTCTATATTAAATGTTATTTTGTTATCTATGTTATTTCTTTGTTTAATCATAGCGCAATTACAACAAAAACAGCCACAATGTAAAGTTACTATTGGGGGGGGTGTTGGGGGGTGAAAGAGAGAGCTAGAGAGAGAGAAAGAAAGAGTTAGAAAGAGAGAGAGAGAGAGAGGGAGGGAGAAAGAGTTAGAAAGAGAGAGAGAGAGAGAAAGAAAGAGTTAGAAAGAGAGAGAGAGAGAGAGAGAAAGAAAGAGTAACAGAGAGAGAGAGAGAGAGAAAGAAAGAGTAAAAGAGAGAGAGAGAGAGAGAAAGAGTTAGAAAGAGAGAGAGAGGGAGGGAGAAAGAGTTAGAAAGAGAGAGAGAGAGAAAGAAAGAGTTAGAAAGAGAGAGAGAAAGAAAGAGTTAGAAAGAGAGAGAGAGAGAGAAAGAGTTAGAAAGAGAGAGAGAGGGAGGGAGAAAGAGTTAGAAAGAGAGAGAGAGAGAGAAAGAAAGAGTTAGAAAGAGAGAGAGAGAAAGAGTTAGAAAGAGAGAGAGAGGGAGGGAGAAAGAGTTAGAAGAGAGAGAGAGAGAGAAAGAAAGAGTTAGAAAGAGAGAGAGAGAGAGGGAGGGAGAAAGAGAGAGAGAGAGAGAAAGATAAACAGAGAGAGAAAGAGAGAGAGGGGAGATATTCAGATAATAAATAAAAATCTAATAAATATATTCAAATTTACATACAAATGAGACATAAAAATATGGAAAACAACAGACCAAATAAGTAAAAAAAACTTCTTATTAAAACTAAAAATGCACAAAATTGTATGTAAATATGCTTTACATCAAACTAATAAAGAGACTGGAAAATGTGTTCAGCATTGCTATCAAAAAAGCTGAAAAATACCTTTTTAAAAAGAAAATCTAACAAACTAGATCCACAATTAAGATTAAAAAACATTTAAAAGACACTTAATGTCCGCGACTGGATCAAGCTCTCTTTATAAAATATAAGTGAACGGCAAAACAAATTATGTTTTGTATTGACGTAAAAGGTTTACATTAAATAACAATTAATATAAACACAGAAAGTGCACACTTTGCACAGAGTTCACACTTCAGGAACTCTCTTTAAGACTCCCACGAAACCCGATAGAAGTGGAGAAGAAGAAGAAAACAGGGATTCGTGCGCTAATGTTAAACAAACGGAATGAAAACATCCTGCTCCACCGATCCCCCGGACAGATGAAGCAGGAAGTTCAGGATCAATCCACACTCCATCACACGCGGACCCCGGCACAAATAATGCATCGAGCCCTTCAGCATTACGGTTGCTAGGAGACTGTGCTTTAAAAGCCTCGCGTGTGTGTGGCTGCGTACTTATCCCAAGTGCTAGGTGTGCGAAATGGCAGGGTGTGCAATTTTGTGGCTCTCCATGAATTCCACGAATCAATACGCAATGATGTAATTGCACCTGGCGTCTGGCGAACACACCGGTTCCATCCATGATCTCGAGAAGATCTCCGACTTGAGACGACACACGAGTGCACAGCAGCGATGAACAAATCTTTTTTCAAATCAGTTCAGTTTAGTGAAATACCAATAAAATGGTGTGTGTTTCTTCCCTAACACATTTACTATATAAACAAACGCGAATCACACTACAAATAAGACAAAACTATAACGCTAGAAGACAAAAAAATATTTTACTTAAGCCTACTTGGGTCTTTTAGTCTGGTTCAGCTCAGCTCTGATCTGTGTTTAGGTTTAAGTCTCGTTTGTTCCACTCATCACTTCTCTCTGATGGTAACGAGTTCAGTCCGGCCCCGGGGCCTTCTGTCACGTGACGCTCCTAATATTTACCAACACAATATGAGCCGGAAACCTAAAAGATTCCTTCTTTCCCCGAGTCCTCCGGCTCCTTTAGTTCTTCTGTCTCGTGACGCTCCTAATATTAACCAAAAGCAGTTTGAGCCGGAAACCTAAAAGATTCCTTCTTTCCCCGAGTCCTCCGGCTCCTTTAGTTCTTCTGTCTCTTGACGCTCCTAATATTAACCAAAAGCCAGAAACAGAAAAGATCCCCCTCCCCTTTCTTCTCCGTCTCATCTCATCCCATCTCTTATCCTTCATTCTTCATCTCCTACCTTTCCCTTCCCCTTTTTCTATCCCGTCCCATCCAATGTACTTCCTTCTTCATCTCCTACCTTTTCCCTCCCCTTCCAACTCCATCTCATTCAGCCCCTATCCTTCCTTCTCCAACTCCAACCTCTCCTCTTCCCTTTCTCCTACCCTTCCCCTATCCTTGACTTTCCCTCTCCTCTCCTCTCATTCCCTTCCCCCATCCCTTACTCTCATCTCTCTCTCTCTCTCTCTCTCTCTCTCTCTCTCTCTCCCGCTCTGCCTCATCCTCGAGGGAAGCTGATGTTTTTGTTTATTTTCAGGCTTTTTAAACACAACTTAAAAAGAAGTTTTGAACATTTTCTGGGAACTCAAACAAGGATCAAGAACATGGCAAGATCTGGAATCAATCTCACACAAGCCAACACACGCATGCACACACTTACACATTCATGCATGGGCTCCCAATCAAGAACACAACCGCACAATATGCTATAAAGCCACTTATAGACACTTAATATGCTATAAAGCCTGCCGTCCCCTAAACCAAGCATGAATAAGAAACTGCAAATAATTTAAGGTCCTCGTCCTCTTGAAAGAGAGAGCTATTTTCAGCTCTTCTGGTGGCTAACATGTCGAGAGAAGTCCAGAACCGAAGGTGAGAGAAAAGTACGACAGAATCATGCAAATGAGCAAATCTAATCCAATAAGAGCAAGCTAAAGGCTCGCGTGGTCCCAGAGAGACTGGTTGAACCATTACTCTGGTTTCCTCTATATTTTGTGACCACTGGCAGATTCCCCAGTTCACTCGCTTCTATACTGTGTTTGTAATCACACTGTCATCGTTTTACTAATATATTAACTCTAAAACAACCGACGCAGCATTAGTAAAACATTGTGTTACTTACAGGATATTTTGGCGTGTTTTAAACTTCTGAGTGGCATACTGTTGCTTGTAAAAGTATTTGTTTAAATTACCTTGTGAGAGGGTACCTTACATATACGTAGGGGGGTCATTGGAAGAAGGGAGGAGAAAAAAGAGAAAATTGATAGACAGTTGGGAGGTCTAAAAAACAGAGAGGTGGGTTCTTAAACTAAAAACCTAGAACTCATACCTCTGGTAGCAGTCTGGATTTCGGATGGTGAGGTGGTGTGTACAACGGGAGAGCGTGGGTAAACCCTTTAACCCTTTAACCCTTTTACCCCGAAGTGAATGACAAACTGTCGCTCATCAAGGAGGCATGTCTTGTTTGTCTCAAAAGACTTCCTCAGCGTCTGGATTTAATTACCATTTACTGTTGCAGCACGCAGCGTCACGGTGGTGCAGTGGGTAGCACGGTCGTCTCATAGCAAGAAGGTCACTGGTTTGAGCCTCGGTTGGGTCAGTTGGTATCTCTGTGTGGAGTTCTCATGTTCTCCTTGTGATCGCGTGGGTTTACTCCGGGTGCTCCGGTTTCCCCATAAGAACAAAGACATGCGGAATAAGAGAATTGAGTAAGAACGATTCTCCATAGTGTTTGAGTGAGAATGAGTGTGTGTGGATGTTTCCCAGCGATGGGTTGCTGCTGGAAGGGCATCCGCCGCATAAAACATATGCCAGAGGAGTTGCTGGTTCATTCCGCTGTGGAGTCGCTGTGGAGACAAGCCAACATGAAAATGTATGGATGGATGTTGCCGCACGCATCGCTTTTTCATTGTCATTCTACCATCTATTTTTAACCAATCAGCAACTGAGGTGGTTGCACTTTGTGGTACTGCTTATTTTTATCTACACATTGAGTTGAGCAGATGTTTTGGGCCCCAATGAGGTATATTTTTAATTTTTGTGGACGTTAAGACTTTGTAAAATACACGTGGACTTCCCTGTTGTTATCAGTTAGTTTTTTCAATTTTATTCCTTTAGTACATTTTTGTATTGATTTAAGTTGAATTGTAGCTTCATGTGTGATAAAGTAGTGCATTATTTGAGTGTGCATCATGGGGCGGAAAGATGGCGCAGTAGTGGAGTTGGTCGTTCTGTAACTGGAAGGTTGGTGGTTCGATCCCCGCTAGGGCCATTCTGCCGTTGTGGCCCTGGGCAAGCCACTTCACCCACATTGCCCAGTATGGATGTGTGTGACTGGTGGGGTGTGTTTGGTGGATGTGTGTGACTGGTGGGGTGTGTTTGGTGGATGTGTGTGACTGGTGGGGTGTGTTTGGTGGATGTGTGTGACTGGTGGGGTGTGTTTGGTGGATGTGTGTGACTGGTGGGGTGTGTTTGGTGGATGTGTGTGACTGGTGGGGTGTGTTTGGTGGATGTGTGTGACTGGTGGGGTGTGTTTGGTGGATGAGTGTGACTGGTGGAGTGTGTTTGGTGGATGAGTGTGACTGGTGGAGTGTGTTTGGTGGATGTGTGTGACTGGTGGAGTGTGTTTGGTGGATGTGTGTGACTGGTGGATGTGTGTGACTGGTGGAGTGTGTTTGGTGGATGTGTGTGACTGGTGGGGTGTGTTTGGTGGATGTGTGTGACTGGTGGAGTGTGTTTGGTGGATGTGTGTGACTGGTGGGGTGTGTTTGGTGGATGTGTGTGACTGGTGGGGTGTGTTTGGTGGTGGTCAGGAGGTCGTAGGTGTAGAATGGTTCTGTCAGACTGCCCCAGGGCAGCTGAGGGCTACCACGGTAGCTTATCACCACCAGAGAGTGAATGTGGGGTGAGTGAATAGTGCTCTGATAATTGTAAAGCGTCTTTGAGTGTCTTGAAAAGCGCTATATAAATTGAAGGCATTATTATTATTATTAATTTACTTGTATTGTAAGCCTTTATGTATAAAAAAAAGATGGATCCCAATGTCCTCTCTCTTTGAGAAGTAGAAAGATGAGAAGTGTCACTTCCTCACACCCATATTTCACTTCATAAGCTTAATTGGTGCTAGGGTTTTCCAGAGTCGGAGTCAAAAAATGAACTTTATCCACTCTTTTTCAGATTAGGATCTGTTGATAGTGATAGGGATGACTCGGCCATGAATGAAGTAAATGTCAAGAGTCAGCTTACTGATCGGGGAGAAGAAAGGGACATCTGCACATATTCAACAGCACATGTATTTCTGCTTGTTTGTGAATGAAAAAAAGTTGGTTAATAAATCCATCCTCCATGGATAGTTGAGGAATTTCAACTCCTCTCAGCTTCCACCCGTGATAACATGATGGCGCATAACTGGAGCTGAACAATAAGGCCTATACTTAAGAGTGCTGAATGTTTTCGGAGGTGGTACTTGGTGAAAAAGTTTAGGAAGCACTGAACTAAACCATTAGGCACCAGTTCATGAAATATTTAAAATTTCTGAATTTGCTAAGGTCGAGTGTCTTGAGTACTAGTCTACAACCCAGTTTTGTCTCTCTAAAGCAGGCCTAAACTCAATCATTTTAACATTTCAAGAGGAGCAATCATATAATTAAACAATCAAAAGGTGATTCCAATCCTTCTCATCCACTACCTGAGATATAAAACAGTAGCTACTTCCAATTTGATGATTAAATACAAAACTCCCTCCTCCACCTCCATCTCCTTGAGGACTTCTCAGCCCCCGAGCCCTTCCATGGAAAGCTCCCCACATACACTTATCTCAATCTGGCCAAACTCTCTTGAGTTTCAGGGCTAATTCAAAGCAAACTTGTGAAATAAAAATGTAATTAAATCACAAATTCCTTCCGATTGAAATTACAGCTTTGACCATACAGAAAGCTCTTGAATCAACAGACTGGCACAAGAGTGCTCAGAAGTGGACTCATCGGCCCTGCCGTATTGAAACAGACTGTGACACACACACCAGCACAAGGCATCATGGGAAAAACTCATCAAGCTCTCAGTGTCAGTCCCCGACCATCAAACCAGCACTTAGCCACGGCTCTCAACAGAAGCAGCACTGTTATCAAGGAGAAAAGCGTGAAGTGAGTGAAGCATCCAGGAGGGCTTGTTGGCTCTCTGATGAGATACCATCACAAGGCTTCATTCTTATCAGCTTCAAAGCTCCTTCGAGTCTTCACGGGGATGGAAGGGGAATGGCTAATTCCGCAAGCGTGAAACTCTTCAACTGAACACAGGAAGACATACAGGAGAGAAATAAAACGTTGTTTCCTTTCAGTCTCAAAAAACATTTTTTACTCCTGGGCACCGTGTTTCTCTTCTCCCGTGTTAATTCTGACCAATGGGAAAGCCTCTTAGAGAACACTTTTTGAGGATTTGAGTGATCTGGATGTCAAGCTGCACACAACCTTAAAAGAAGAATAACGTACTGCAGTAAGAGGCTCAGTGTGTGTGAACCTGAAAGAGCCTGATACGTTGGTAACACTAGCTTTTGATCGGCCAATCACACGAGAACAGAATTTGTGTGATTCATGTGTCACATCCAGGCCCGTCGCGACAAGGCAGGTAAACCAAGCAATTGCTTGGGGCCCCAAGCTGGCCTGGGGCCCCAAGACAATGACTGGTCAAAAATAAATGCAGCGACAAACTGCGTGAGCGCCCCATTGGTAGTGAATGCAGTAAACTGCAATGACACTGTTATCGGGATCCCCCTTAAGGGGGCCCCCTCGCTGACAGCAGCCCGCCAACTACGCGATCTCTGCTGCCGGCAAAATACAAAACTTCCTCTGCAGTCATGAAGCAGGAATTATGCTTCAGGAAGCCAAAAAAGAAAGAAGAGAAAGGAAGACGAGGATAAGAAAAAACAAGGCAGTGGTAAGTGATAAATGACACACATAAAATAGCTCTACTTGTCTTGTACAAATGGTGCAATTGTGCAGCAGGTAGGCTAGCAGAAATATGTTTATGTATGTTAGCTAAGCTACCTGCCTGACAGCAAATGCTGCTTGTAAAGAACAGTTAGAGCAACTTTTTTTTGTTTGAACGAACGGAATGTGGTTACATACTGTAATATGCTTTTTTTAACGGGATAAGAAAGATGCAGATCTGTCCCAGAATCGCTGTTTATCATATTTAATGACATGACATTCCTATAGCTTTGTAATAGGTTTTGATGAAAGTGGCATAGCATGCTATACTAACTATTCCACTGTGATAATCTATTTAGGAAAACCACACAATAAATTTTGTGCATCAGACATTAGCTTGTGATGTTTTTAAGCATTGGTAGTCGACTCACAGCACTACTAATAATTAGTAAACATTTAATTATAGTTTCATTGTTTGTTAACAGTAAAAAGTGTATTTATATAGTGTGCAGGGGGCCTCCATGTCCATTTTGCTTGGGGCCCCCAAATTCAAATAAATCTGGGGTAAGAGGCATGTGTGGCAACAGAGGAGCGCATACGGCATTACTGCGCCGCAAGAGATGTGGTGTGGCGTCACGGAAAATTCAGCACTGTCGTACACGCCGAGAGAGTTTTTAAACTTTTGACGCTCATATGCGCTAGATATTCAGATCGAGATTTGTGCCAGCCAACACCTTCTTCTGTTGATGGTGTGTTGTTTCAGTAAAAACAATAAAACAAGTTAAAGGATTTATTTATCGGGGGAGCTCTGCTGGTACAATCGAAGCCTGTACCAAGTAAACAGTAAGCAATCCTCCGTTTTCTGCCTTCAGAGAACATAAATAGCAGATTTTTTTTCTCAACTCTGCGATGTTGCCTCGAGAAAAAGCTTACAAGAAGCTCCTCCCCCAGATTTGTTTTTCCTTATTTCAATGCATGTTTGAGTTCATTTTTTATAGTGTTGATCCAGCAACGATTTGAGCGTTTACCAATTCCGACTCTGAACACTGCATGGGAATGAGAACACTGAATGGCCTTGCGGCAGCTAGGCCGTTTAATTTCTGAGGTCAAAGTTGAATTCTGAGGAACTTTCATCGAAGCGGAATCCCAAATCTCACACTTAGACTGGAACTTTCAGTTTCTCACCCATGCGATCCCATTCATCCATCCATTATCTTGTCGGCTTTTTCCCTTTCGGGGTCTCCACAGCGGAATGAACCAACTCTTCTGGCGGATGCCCTTCCAGCCACAACTCATCACTGGGAAACATCCACAAACTCAAACACTATGAACATTTTATTGAACTATGAACAATTGTTTTTACTCAATTCTCTTATTTCGCATGTCTTTGTTTTTGTGGGGGAAACCGGAGCACCCGGAGTAAACCCACGCGATCACGAGGAGAACATGAGAACTCCACACAGAGATACCAACCGACCCAGCCGAGGCTCGAACCAGCGACCTTCTTGCTGTGAGACGCTCGTGCTACCCACTGCGCCACCGTGATGCCCGCTATCCAATTTAAACCATGAGACACAGTTTGTATAATCTTTACGTTATTTACAGGTTGTGAGGTGGAGGTAAAAGCGTGTCCAGATAAACAAAAAAAAAGGGGGGGGGCATAGGTTGACCTGAAATCAGAGTGTACAGCTAAAAGATTCGCTTTCTGAACGACTCGTTTCAGCGACTCTGAGTCAACGCTTTCTTATTAAACACAATACTCGATACCCAAAACTCTTTAGGATTAAACACGGCAACTCATTGTTCCTCAAACCTGAAGCAATGTTTCATGCACATAGGGGGCATTTTCAAAAATGCTTAAATGATGCAATTATTAAGTGGCTTGTAAAATCAAACAAGGCTTTTCATGTCAGCATTCACAAGTTTTGTATTAAGCACACATGAAGACATCTCCTGTGTTCACAGTCTGTTTGGAGATGAGTGCATGTGTGCGTCTCCTGATCGCTCAACTATCCTATTAGTTTGACATGTAATGCAGTTTAATCCCAGTGACCGGAGCGCTGGCTCACTGGAGATGCTTGTCAATCACATGCTAATCATCCGAGTGCACTCTCTCCCCAGGATCTATAAATAGCATGCCACAGCTCTGAATTCTAACCACCTAAATGTGATGAGCCTCTTCTGTGATAGAGAGAGAGAGTGTAGAGGGGAGAAAAGGGGGTGAGAGAGAGGGGGAGAGAGAGGAAAGAGGGATATGATAGAGATAGATGATAGATGGAGAAAGAGAGAGGAGTGAGATGGGGAGAGAGAGATAAGGGGCAGGGAGAGAAAGAGTGAAGGACAGAGAGGGAGATAGAGGAGAAATGGAGTGAGAGAGTGAGTATGTATATTGAGAGAGAGAGAGAGAGGAGAGAGAGAGAGAGAGGAAAGATAGAAGAAAGAGAGAAAGGAGATAGACAGAAGATGTAATTCCTCGACCGACCACGTGAGGCTGGTCCCAGAATTGAGCAGATTCCCATTGACACCCATGTTAATAATTATAATTTTTTAATCCGAAATAAATATTTCTAATGCCTGCTCACAAGAGCTTGTTTTAAGTCTGTTGAAATGAAAATGAAAAATGCTTTTTTACTGGTCGCTTCTAAACAACGCTCATCACCCTTTTCAGTTGAGGAATAAAAGCTAAATAAAAGGAGCAATAAAATGTGAAATATATGAGAAATAAAAATAAAAACCTCCTCATGTTCTTGTGCCAAAGTGACCGCTTAGTGTATGCTAATTGTACCTTTTATCATTCTTTTTTGTCTTTTCCAAATTAGGGTCACAGAGATCATTGTTCTAGAGGGATGTATTCTTTTAAAGATGGATTCCGTTGATCTTTCTTCTCTTCTGAGCTTCACTCAGGCTTTTATAGACTCTTGTTTTCAGGTTATTGCTTTTTTAAATGTTTCCGTTTGGAAATGGCTTTTTGATAAATGCAGAAGTGCAGGTCAAAGCACTCTAAAACACACATACGCACACCAGTAATGGGACTTGAGGGACTACAAGAAACGAGACACAAGGCTTTTTACTCAGATGTTTGTTTCCCCATTTAAACAGTTTCGCATTCATAAAGACCGCTCTTCACTTTTATATCACAAGAAGCAGCTCCACTGATTATTCTGCAGATCAGTAAATCCACCAGAGGAGGAAGAGGTTCTCATATAGAGCCCCGAAGCTCTGGAATAAACTCCAGGATGTTCTCCGGAGCTCAGCTATGCTCACAGAGTTCAGAACTAAATTAAAAACTATATGAGAACCTCTACCTCCTCTGGTGGATTTAATAACCTTCAGAATAATCAATAGTTCTGCTTCTTTTGATTGGAGAGAGCGAGCTGGAATATATCGTGAGAGGAGACTGCTCAGGTAGAGCGGAGCCAAGCCGTTCAGCGCCTTAAAGGCAAGGAGCAGCATCTTATAGTTGATGTGATATTCTACAGGAAGCCAATGAAGAGAGCACAGAACCGGTGTAATGTGATCATATTTCTGTGTTCTTGTGAGAACTCTAGCTGCTGCGTTCTGGACTAACTGTAATTTTTGTAGCGCGGCGGCTGAGCAGCAGCTAACAGAGCATTACAAGAATCCATTCTGGAGCTCATGAAAGCATGCACAAATTTTTCTGCATCTACGATAGACAGCATGTTCTGCACTTTAACAATATTCCTGAGGTGAAAGAAAGCAGTCTTAGTAACAGAGATATGGTTCTTAAACGTCAGTTCACTATCTATAATAACGCCAAGATTTTTTAACTGTAGTGGAAAAATTATCAGTGTCCCCCCAGTTCCAGATTTAAAGCAGAGAGATTCTGTAATTGCTTTTTAGAGTCTCCTGGTTTTTGTCTAAACGGATCTGGTGTCTGAGTGCTATAAACATACAAACTGTTTGAAAAAACAATGTGGTTCAATGTTCCTCTCTGAGCTCTCCTCATCATTTATCTCTCCTCCTGCAGCTGATGCTGATCACCTGTTTGCTGTCTGTGTTACAGTTTTGTAAACGCTGTTTTTCGTTTGTTAGTTTCTGTTTTGTCTTTGTTTGTATTGTTTTTTCAGCTGCTGTCCAGCGAACTGTTCGTCGATGGATCTTAAGTTTGTATGTTCTTTATGGTCAATACATACGAGAAGTCCTTTTGGAAAAATAAAATTTTACGTCTGTTACCGGCTCATGATCGTGAAAAGCTTGAATATATCGAGACCTTTGTAAGCGACAGCTTTCTGAACTTTAAGAGATGAATACAGGACAGAAGCAAACTTTAGAAACTGTTATGTATTAATATAAATTAATAGAATTAACTGTAAAAGTTCCTATAATGAGAGGAAGGAGAGAAAGTAATGTGACCATGAATTATTCATTTTAATTTAGTCAGATTTACAGATTTTATTGAAAATAATCTTACATAGCAATTAGTGTACTCCGTATGCATTTCCTTGTTTTTGTATTGTTTATCCAACAGAGGGCAGCATATTCACGGCGAAATAGCACACTCCGTCTGTGTGCCATGTTTGTCCAGCAGAGGGCAAATTCACCTCCCTACCGTCATTGGGCTGAACGGCGGTCTCTACAAAACTAATGTCACTCAAGACTCCTGGTTGGATGTCATTAAACATGAGATTTTTACTACACGCTTTCTGCATGAACTGTAAATGGATTTGTATGTGTAAAATGATCTTTAAAATATTTAGAAGAACTCGGGCAAACCACGCGAAGCCATAAAGAGTCTTCTGTAAATGCTTTTAAACTATTATATGTCAATAACTAAGTACGATTTAAGGTGTCTGTTGCTGCTTTTCTTTTCAGAACTAGATATGGGTAGTTTGATTGGACTTTTTGATTAGGCAAAGTTTAAGAGCTTCAACACAGATTTGCAAATCAAGACACATTTGTAGATGAAGACCTTAATCCTAACCCTAAAACTCTTTGGAGTCCGGGGGAGGCAGAACCGGGAATTTTCAAATTAGCACTTTATGCAGTGATTATTTGATTTGGTTTGATTTCTAATTGGTTTTGCAGTGATGTATTTTGTTGGCACCCCTACCCCACATGCCCGGTCCGTCCTCCCCGAAGACTCCAGAGACACCGGGGGGAGGTTCTTTTCCCCTGGTCCTGCAGGGTCTCTTCACCCACCACTCCCATTTTGTCACACAGGCAAAATGTAGGGCTTCAAAGCGGGGAGATCTCTACCCCCACCTTAGGGTTGATCGGCCAGTGTCCCAAAAAGTTCCCTGCACTGCCCGTGAATTAATTCCTACCCTGACCCCAACCCTGACCTATCCCTAACCCCACCCCTACACCAAACCCAACCACCTAACCCGAACCCTTACCCCAAACCTAGCCCCTGTACCCCACCCCCTTTCCATTAGCCCCTCCCCCTTGCACCTGTACCCCACCCCCTTTCCATTAGCCCCTCCCCCTTGCACCTGTACCCCCCCTTTCCATTAGCCCCTCCCCCTTGCACCTGTAACCCCCCCTTTCCATTAGCCCCTCCCCCTTGCACCTGTACCCCCCCTTTCCATTAGCCCCTCCCCCTTGCACCTGTACCCCACCCCCTTTCCATTAGCCCCTAGCCCCTGTACCCCACCCCCTGTACCACTCCCTCAACCCAAACCCTAACCCCTACCCTGAACCCTAATCCCTAACCCAACTCTAGCCCTAACCCAACCCCTAAACGAGAAATATCTTTAAATGCTCCCGATAACTGCTGTAAGGTAGGAAGTGATACCAAAGGATTAGTAAGATATAACATTATGTCATCTGCGTAGATTAAATTTTGTGTACGGTTTGGTGTATGGTTTATATGATGGTATTGCTATAGCTAAGGGTTATATTAATGGGGCGAGTAATAATAAATGTAATTGCTAAAATAATAATGGCGTATTAGAATAGCATGTTACATTCTATGTACAGTCGCCATTACATAGTTCATGAATTTCACCACGCAGTTCAGACGACAGCTGCTTTATCTCATGCTTATATCTTTCTTTGGTTTTGGCATCATCTATCTATTTGAGCGAAGTTTTATTGACATAATAAATTGAGGTGTTTGCGGGCTTTAGATAAAGTTTTGAAGTAATTTCTCAGGGAGCTCTGCACAGCAACTCTCACAGCTACGCCACTGTACCGGAAGTCCAAGCACACAATTAATATTGATACAACAACAAAAACAACCCCATATACCCCTCACATCCAGGAAGAAATCTGTGAATATTAACAGCGAAATATTTGTTTTGGAGTGCTGTGATAATTAAAACCGGGGCTCTTTTGCTTGTGAATGCAGAGGTGGACAATTTTACTTCCTCGCCTGAGCACTCACTGTTTAGGAAACGATTCCTGCTGATTTAATGGTTTGCCGCAAGTAATTGGATCTGCTCTGTCAATAATGTGGCTGATGCATGCTGGCACTACAATGCATTCTTTAAAAATGTAGATGATTTTAAAGCACATGTGTGCAGCATGAACTGTGCAGATCAGGAGAGCGTTGGGGCATTTTTACCATCTCTTTTGCATACAGCCGTAATTAAAACCCAAGGTGTTGTGTGGTTACAGTGGTGGGCAGTAGAGTGCTGACGCTGGGAGTTATGTACTGTACGTGTGCGGTGCATTACAACAAGCACTGCACTGTATTGAATAAGCAACAGCCTTTATCTCTAACACACTCCCCCCTCTGCTGGGCTGCTATGATATTAAACTTGGAGGGATATCACAGCCAGCATGCCGGGAGAATTATGGGAGATGGAGTACAGAGGATCGTACCCGATAAGATTGGAAATAAACAAGGAGAGGGGAGGTCAAAAGAAAGTGGTGCAGCAGATATGAGAAGAGTGCTGAGGGTTTAGAAGAAAAGGACGTACACTGAAGGGATGGATACAAAGATGAAAAGTAACAGGGACTAGACAACAGAGGAGGCGTCAGAGAAGTTCAAGTGTGGTGAGTCAAGATGAGAAAAAAATTGTAAATGTAGTAAAACTACAAGGGAAAACAAACAAACAGAAATCCCGGGGTTCAAGCTGTCACTGTTCTGAAGAAAAGAAAAGAAACAATGAGTAGACAAAAGAGGAGCCATTAGATGGGTTGAGTCAAGATGAGAGAAAAAAGTAAAATTTATATAAATGATAAAATTATCTGGCACTTTTTTTTGCAATCTATACTCCAACATTTACAACATTGATAGGGACATTACCTAACCTTGCAAAAAAAGATTAATATTTACAATTCTTTTTTACTTTACCCAAGATTCGAGCCCACAACCTTTTTGTTTTAAATCATTCCCACCAGCCTACCAGTTGAAGGTTTTATCACTAGATTGATCAAAAGTGCAATATTGTAATAATTTTTCATATTCTTAAAAAAAAAATGTTTGCTCGATGAGTTGTAGCTAAAATGTACTTATAATAGCTGCTTTAAAGGGGGTTACAAGCAAAGAAAGTATAAGCTCTAAATTCTCCGCCCTGTATCGCAGCCCCGTTCTGCACCCGCTGGAGTCTATGGATGGACTGTTTAGGTCCTAAGTCCAGCGTGTTACAGTAATCCAACCGTGAGACAGGCTTCAGCGTATCCGAATCTGATAAAAACTATTTCTTACCACTGTAGTCATTTATTTAGGTCTCCGTCTATATTTCCCTGAGATTCCTGACTTGAACTCTTGGAAAAAGAGGACCTAGATCCTTAAAAATAAAGCCACATATTTTTGGAGTCCCAAAGACAATCATTTCTGGCATGCTCTCCATCAGGTATGTGGATTCCCTACATGCTCAGAGAGCTGCCCTCCTGCTAACGTGCTAATGAACTAACACCACACGAAACCAAACAAACCAATGTATTTTCCCTCCTCCCACTTTCACGATCTGGACACGCTCTTCCTCTTCATTGAGCCTTTGTTATAGAAGTTAACAGCATCTCTGTCAGTTTTCCTCAGTCACCTAAGCGTGAGTCCAGTCTTCTCCAGTTAAAGAGCATATGGAAGCTCTGCAGGGTTTCTGATTGTGCTATTCTCAGCCTAGCGCACACAAGCTGGACTTCAGCTCTGTGTTTAGCATGATCCCTGTAAGCATCTGACAGGGCTGTTGCTTTAAGGATGGTTTCTCGTCTTCACAATGGTATCATGGAGGTTATTTAGTTCTGCATGCCAATGCTAGCACACACTGTAGACGCAGAGCAGCAGGCTCCTCTTAAAACTAATTGGCAATGATCTGAAAAGGAGCAGACAGCGAGCGCAGACTTTGTCTCTTGGTTAATGACAGCGATCCTGTGGAGGGGATTTTTTCTGTCCAGGCTCCAGAACGAATCGCAGAATGCTGAAGACCGCTTTTCAAACGGCTGGAGAAAAGATGCCACTTTAGACAAAGCTGTTTTAGACAGACTTCTGCTCACTACTGTAGATGCTCTTCACTGATCTACTGCAAAACCAAACAAGTAGATTGCAATGTAACTAAAGTCTAATAGTAAAAAACGTCTTTATGAAGGAATGAAGATTGAGAGTCAAAGTGTAAAAATACCCAGCTTCCCAGCAAACATAGGAAGAAAAAGAGGAGGAAGTAGAAGAGGAAAAAGAAAAGCTAGAAGAAGAGAGTAAAGTGAAAACGAAGATGAAAAAGAGGAGAAAGTAGCAGTGGAAAAAGAAAAGGAAGAAAAAGAAAAAGAAGTAGAAGAAATAGAAGATGAGAAAGAAGAGGGGAAAGAGGAGGACGTCGAAGACGAAAAATAAAAAGAAGAGAAAGAAGTAGAGGAAATAAAGAAGAGAAAGAAAAGGAAAAGGGAAGGAAGTATAAGAGGAAAAAATAGGACGAAGAAGAAGAGGAATAACAAGAAGGAGAGAAAGAAAAGGGAAAAAGAAGGAAGTATCAGACGAAAAAAAGGAGGAAGAAGAAGAGGAAAACAAGAAAGAAGAAAGGGAAAGAGAAGGAAGTATCAGAAGAAAAAAGGAAGAAGAAAAGAAGAAAAGAGGAAAACAAGAAGAGAAAGAAAAGAGGAAAAGAGAAGAATAAGAGGAAAGAAGAGTAGAAAGAAGAAGAGGAAAAACAAGAAGAAGAGAAAAAAAGGAAAAGAGAAGGAAGTATAAGAGGAAAAAATAAGACGAAGAAGAAGAGGAATAACAAGAAGGAGAGAAAGAAAAGGGAAAAGAGAAGGAAGTATCAGACGAAAAAAAGGAGGAAGAAGAAGAGGAAAAACAAGAAGAGAAAGAAAAGGGAAAAGAGAAGGAAGTATCAGAAGAAAAAAAGGAAGAAGAAGAAGAGGAAAAACAAGAAGAGAAAGAAAAGGGAAAAGAGAAGGAAGTATAAGAAGAAAAAAAAGGAGGAAGAAGAAGAGGAAAAAAAAAGAAGAGAAAGAAAATGAGGAAAAAAGAAGATGAAGAGAAAGAAGAAGAAGAAAAGGAAAACTTAAAGATTTCCTTTAGCACGTCACAAAATGATGTTGAAACGGCAGGCATCGCACGTCCCAATGTTTGTTAAACGATTTCTGTAAGTAGACAAATATTCACCGCAATTGAGGCAGCTCTGTCTCAATGAAAACCTATGGAGTGTCCTCGTGTTGAGGGGTTGTCTGGAACTCTTCAGGTCTCCATGAACCACATGACGGCCTGGTGATGAGATCAGATGCTGACCATACCTGTGTGGCTATTCGAAACTACCTCCCAGCCAATCAGAATCCAGTATTCAGACATGCCATAAACATGCCATATAAAGCAGTCTGCGCTTCTTTCTTACGTCAGTTCTCTAAATAATCGAGTTAAGACTGTTTAAGTGGAAGTGAAAGTGACCATACCTGGAATGTGTGCTCTGCATGTAACCCATCCCAGTGTACACGCATACGTAGCTGCCATGGCTGCGGGCCCCGGGGACCAGTGTGAGCCATGGCTGCGGGGCCCGGGGAGCAGTCGGGGAACTGGAGCTCGCTCGAGGGCTCCACAGCTGTGCTTTTTGAAGATGGAGAGCAAGTGTTTCATCACTCACTCCACCTTCAACTCGGTGGATCTGGGGATCGAACCTGCGACCTTCTGATCATAAGTCGATCTCCTTATCCACCGGACCACAACTGCTGAAAAAAAGAGTGAAAAATGATGAGATGAGTTTTTTTTAAGAGAAATTAAGTGAACGATGGATGTGACAGCACACGCATCGTCTCTCCAAAACTCCACAGACATCACTCAGTGAGATTTGAAAGGGAAACACCATTACCCACCATTAATCAGGGTTGTTTTCTCCAGTCTACCTCTCTCCTTTCAACAGATAAAAGAAGTTAGAGAAGATTAAAAGCCCAGTCTGCCTGACAGCAAGCCAACGCCTACAATCGCCCACAGACGCGCTTCCTGTCTATCACCCCGATGACTTCGGCAGCGAGCGACTGCCTAATGAACTTAATGAAAGACTGGGATTGCAAAGTTCACCTCCGTTGAGGATTGAGAGATCAAAACACCGTGCTGGGAGAGTTAGATTAGAGCTGAAGATGTTTCTTTGGGACTGGCTCGAGCTGTGGGAGCTTTTAATGTCATTACAACTCTACTCACCTGCTCTCGTGGCAGTTGTGTTCCGGTGGATAAGGAGATGGACTTGTGATCAGAAGGTCGCAGGTTCGATCCCCAGATCCACCGAGTTGAAGGTGGTGTGAGTGATGAAACACTTGCTCTCCATCTTCAACAAGCACAGCTGTGGAGCCCTCGAGCGAGCTCCAGTTCCCCGACTGCTCCCCGGGCCCCGCAGCCATGGCCCCCACTGCTCCGGGGTGAGTGCTCACGGTTGTGTTTGTCACTGCTGTGTGTGTGTGTATACACTGGGATGGGTTACATGCAGAGAACACACTCCAGGTATGGCTCACTCCAAAACCGGCCAACTGCTCACTTTCACTTTACTTCAATGAAAAGAAGGCAGGATGTTTTGCGTCAGACAAAAACGTCTGAAATATAGACACCTGCAACGCTTGAGTTTAGTGAAATTACCCTTCAAAACGGATGCAAAGTGTGTGAACCTTAGCGCCGGCCTCTTTTCAAAGCGGTGGGATTGTGATGAGAAAGCAGGTCAAGAGGAGTAGAAACGTGTTTATAACTTAACAGAATTCTCCCAACATAGTTCTTTTTGCTAGCATGATAAGCAGCTCTATAATTCCGCCAAGCCACCAACTGTCTATCTACCTTCAGCATTGTAGAAGAGGAGGAAGAAGAAGAAGTGAAAAAGAGGATGAAGAAGAAAAATACAAAAAGAAGAGAAAGTGGGGATATTTTGCCAATCGAGTGATTTAACTCAACATTTGTTTCAGTCATAAGTTGGTCTTAATTCTATGAAAATATCCGTCTGGCTCTCGAGAACAGTCCTCTCTCTGAAGAAGGTCTTGTATCTGGCCTTCAAGAGTGGCAGCTCATCACTTCTGAGAATGCGTGGGTTAAAACACTGACAAAAACAAAGAGCAAAAAAGAAAAGATAAAGGAAAAGAAGTGGAAAATCAAATAAGAGGAAGAAGAACGACAGAAAGAAGAAAAAAGGAAACTAATGAAGAAGCGAACACACAAAATTAAGAAAAAGAGGAAAAATAAGAGGAAGAGGGAAAATAAGTGAACAAATAAGAAAAGAGGAGGAAGAAGATGAGAAGGAAGAGGAGGAAGAAGAAAAAGAAGAGGAAATGGAGATCAAGTAGAGAGGAAGAATAAAAGGAAGTAGAAGAAGAAAAAGAAGAGGAAATGGAGATCAAGAAGAAGAGGAGGAAGAAGAAACAGAAAAAAATAGAATCATGAAGAAGAAGAAGAAAGGGAAGAACAAGAAGAAAAATAAGAGAAGGAAGTACAAGAACAACAATAGGAAGAGAAAAAAGACAAAGCAGAGAAAGAAAAGGCAAAAAAGTATTTGTTTATGAATTATGTGTGTATTAAGGATTCTGTGTTTTACAAGTTTTTTAAACATTAAAAATATGCAAATTTTCCTGAGTCCACAACTTTTGAAGTGTGCATCACTTCTTCTGTAATAAATCAAGGGCGTGCCCTCGTATCTTTTTTAGGTTGCAGCTGACCCCAGACAAGTCATAACAGGAGGATTTGAGGAACATTTTCATGAGGATCATACACCACAAATTATGATGAACAAAAAGTGTCCTTCTTTTTAAAACTGGATCAAGAAGCGTGTTTTTATTGTGAGCGTAAATAGTGAATGGAATTTTGTAACAAAACATGGCTTGTGAACAATTAAACGGCACATTTTTACACAACACGCCTCTAATTGTACGCCCACAAGCATAAGCCTAATGCGCATTAGTCAAGCTGAGTTACTGTGAGGTAGGAGTGCGTCTGTGACAGGTGCAGGGCATTGTGGGAGGCAAAAGTTTGGGGCAAGGTCATAAGTACAGGTGGTCATCGCCAAGAAAGGTGCAGCAGCACAGACTGCTCCATTAACCTTGCAATCAATGATATTCACAGAAGAGTTGTAAAATGCACACAAGAACAAAACAGCAGAGATGATTTTCAGAGCATCCTTTTCTGACTAGGATTTATTGATCTTGTGTACTCAAATCAGTTAAAAGTGCCATTGAGTTGTACTCAAAGAGATCTGATGAGGGTCTAGGTTGAAAGTCAAATCTGGTTCTGACACTTTTTTTGGTTCAACGGTCAGGAAACACACTTTTTGCACTAATTAAGGTCCTCTCTGATTGTCTGAAGCTAGAGTAGTATGCATACTAGCACAGGGTTTGCAACTAAAATGTGCCGGGCTCTGGACCCTCTGGACCCGATTGGTGATGGCTGTAATCTTGCGCCAGTAAAAAGCTCGATCAGCTTGATCGACTCAATCGAGGGTCTTATGAGGGAACAACAACCAATACCTCACAGCTTGTGTTGAGTAGGACCAGACGAAGACTTAAAATAACAATGCAAAGACAGCTCTGGTTGAGTCATGCTTAGTACCAACTAGTAAATGAAACTAATCAAATAGGAGATAGTGGACAGTCCGGCAAGCTAACCTTTTTGACCTTTGATGCGTGTCAAACTGTTGTTGGAGACTCCAAAAACCAAATAATGAACCTTTTGAAGTCCAAATAGGAGCACTTTAAAATTTCCACCATGGTCTTCCCCGATGAAGTCCAGGACCTGCCACTGGCGCCCCGATACCAATCGGACATCTGCATTAGATTACATGTGCTAACAAATGAAACTTAATAAATATCACATCGCAGAACACCTTTAGCAACCCAACCATTCTCTCGGCAACCAACTATAACCTCTATCTTAACTTCATAAAACATTGGAAACTCAGGGATGTTTTTATTTTTGGCATAATATCACAGTAAATCTATTTACGATCACTGAATCCTACATAGCAATGAAACTGTTTACCCTAGCAACCAGGTCTGAAGATCGATCTCAGCATTTAGAACATTCTCAGCATTCTCTCAGCATAGATAAATGAGAGTTGTTTTAGACTTACTCTATTATTATATCACTGGATTATATTTTGTCTGTTCAGCTATCCTTAGCAACCAAACATTTATCCAGGCAACCAACTGACAGCTTTATATCTTTACCTCACAAAATGTTAGAACACTGCGATGGATTTATATAATGTAGATACAAGAAACTATATATACTACTACTGAATCCTACCTAGTGAGCAGAATGTTTACCCTAGCAACCAACTAAAAGCTCCATATTTTACTTCAGAAAATATTATAAACACTGGGCTGGTTTTATATGATGCATACTTACACGAGAAACTCTACTTTATACAACCCGAATCCTATCTGCAGATCGTTAGCTCAGGTTTAGAAAAATATAGAGAAATAGTGTTTGCTGCGATGGGCATCACTGGAACTGTACTCGATTGGCTTGAGTCCTATCTCACTGGTAGATTCTTTCAGTGTCGGGTGGAGGGGTGAGGTCTCAAACACTCATAAACTACTCGCCGGGGTTCCCCAGGGTTCAGTCCTTGGCCCACTTCTCTTCTCCATCTACACAACCTCACTGGGCCCTATCATCCTCAGACACGGATTCTCCTACCACTGCTACGCTGACGACACTCAACTCTATCTGTCGTTCCCCCCTGATGAGCTGTCAGTAACTACCCGCATAACTGACTGCCTGAACGACATCTCCACTTGGATGAAGAATCATCACCTACAGCTCAACATGGCCAAGACAGAACTTTTGGTAATCCCAGCTCATCCCTCTGTGCATCACGACCTCACCATCCAGCTGCAATCCTCTACAGTCACCCCTTCTCCCTACAGTCAGGAATCTTGGAGTGATTTTAGATGAACAGCTGTCCTTCAAAAACCACATCACAAAGAACAACTCGAGCGTGTAGATTTGCACTGCACAACATTCGAAAGATCAGGCCCTTCTTAACTGAGCATGCAACTCAACTCCTGGTTCAGGCTCTGGTCCTCTCACGTCTGGACTACTGCAACGCTCTCCTAGCAGGACTTCCATTAACTACGCTCAAACCTCTGCAGATGATCCAGAATTCTGCAGCTCGTCTTATCTTCAAGGAACCGAAAACGAGCTCATGTTACTCCCTCTTCATTACTCTTCATTGGCTCCCCATTGCAGCTCGGGGTTAAATTCAAATCGCTAATGCTGGCATACAAAACTATCTCCAGATCAGCCCCTGTCTACCTCATGAGCTCATACGCTCCCTTACATGGCTCCAGAGCCTGCGCTCAGAGAAGGAACAGGCGACTTGTGGTTCCATCCCACAAGGGCAGAAGATCTCTCAGCAGAACCTTCTCTTTCACTGTCCCTGGTTGGTGGAACAAACTCCCTGATCCAGTCAGGAAAGCAGCAACACTAACAGCTTTCAAAAAGCAACTGAAAACTCTTCTCTTCAGAGAACACCTACTATAATAAAAAAAAAAAAATACTACCTTCTTTTTTCCCTCCTCTGTCTTTATCTTCTTCCCCTACTGCTTTGGTTTTATGAACAGTTGATAAAATTTATATTGTGAGAAGTTGAGATAGACTTTGACGGTGTAACAAATTGCATATTGTCTCTCCCCTAATGTAAGTCGCTTTGGACAAAAGCGTCTGCCAAATGCATATAAATGTAAATGTAAATGTAGATCACACATGTTGACAATGAAACTTAATATTACATATCTGAATGGCCTTAGCAGCCCTACCCTTATCCTAGCAACCAGGTCTAATGATCTAGATTTCAGTTTCATAATTGTTTTGATAAATGGGTTCATTAAATCACACGTGCTGGTGAAAAATTAATATTACATCACCATTAACAACCAAAAAGTTTACCTTAGCAACCAATTAAAAGCTCTATCTTTACTTCAGAATCAATAGAAATGCTGGGCTGGTTTATATTTCCATTTTCTTCCCTTTCGGGATCTCCACAGAGGAATGAACTGCTAACTCTTCTGGCATATGTTTTATGCGACGGATGCCCTTCCAGCAGCAACCCATCGCTGGGAAACATCCACACACACTCATTCACACTTTAACACTATGGACAATCGTTCTTACTCATTCTCTTATTCCGCATGTTTTTGTTCTTGTGGGGAAACCGGAGCACCCGGAGTAAACCCACGCGATCACGAGGAGAACATGAGAACTCCACACAGAGATACCAACTGACCCAGCCGAGGCTCGAACCAGCGACCTTCTTGCTGTGAGACGACCGTGCTACCCACTGCGCCACCGTGACACTATTGGTTTTATATTATGCAAGGTAAATAAATAAATAAAAAATAAAATTAATAAATCCTACCTCGCAACCTGACAGTTTACTCTAACAACCAGGTCTGAAGATCTTTAGAAGGTTTTTGAGAAAAGCAGATTGCTTTAGATCACACCCTTAACAATGAAACATATATCTGTCTGTCTATTACTTCAGAATATATTAGAAACCATAGGTTTCTTTTTATATCATGATCATGGGTCTTACCACTGAATCTGAATCATTACTATCTGATTCTTACCTACCAACCTGACTCATTACCCGAGCAACCAACTAAAAGCTCCATAGCTTTATTTCAGAAATAATAGAAACACTGGACTAGTTTTATTTTGCATACTAACACAGGAAACTCTATACACCATCACTGGATTCTACCTAGCAACCAGACTACCTACCTTAGCAACCATATTTGCGTGCCCATATCTCAGCTTTAATAAATTGTAGAGAAATGTGCTTTGCTTTAGATGTGCTTAAAATCGAATCTCGATATGACATCACTGAACACCCTTAGCAACCAAACAGTTCATCCTAGCAACACCTTAGGGAACTTATATCTTTGCGAAAGATTGATTAGAGATATTGGGGGTTGGCTCAATCGACTTAAAGAGTAGTAAGCTGTCGTTTTACGGCATTCAAACCCTTTTACAACGAGATGTTTTAATGTTAAACCAGGAAGTGTAGCTTTTTAAAATATTGTCTTGATTCAATACATATGTTAAAAATACAACTGTCGTAGAGAGACCGAGTTCCTCCAGTTACCAGCGTTCTCAATCTCCAGCATTTAAGGAAGAGCTGTGGATCGTTCATCACTCCCTCTTATAAGCAGCTCAACATCGCTACCTCATTGGCTGGTCTACCTTGATGACACTCGGTATTCCCAGATCTCTACTGGATTCTTCTTTCCCTCCCAACACACAAGTCTATTCCATATCCTGTGATAGTTCTGCTTCTTCGTTTTGTGTTAGGACTTTTGCCTGGATCTTAGTTTTGCCTTCTTTCAGCTCAGTGAGCCTTGCATGTGTTTTCCAGCCAATCAAAGTGCTCTGTTTTTTTCTCATTTACATGCCCCTTTAACAAGTCCCTGTGATTGGGTTTTGAGATCAACCTTTTGTGTCGGAGTCTGGGTGTACCTGACAACAACCTCACCGTACAACTTTACAACCATACTTAATTCTTTCTAAACATATTAAACCAAATGAATTATCTCCAAAGAAATAGCAAAAAATTGAATGCTTGGACTGAAACGCTTTCCTCACATCCCGGTCGATGTGTTGCTGTAGATGCCTCATTGTACAACACATGCTCTGCTCGGTCATCTTAAAAACATTGAGAGTGACTCAGCACAAATGCACACACACTATGAAACACAGACACGAGTCAGCAGAATGCCTTTTACAGCCTAAAGTGGCATGATGAGAAGCTTTCTATAGCGTACAAAGAAACCGCACAAGCCTTCTGCAACACCATCACTCATTACACCGACACCATTAACCATCCCTAAAACACCCAAACAGATTCAGAGCAGCTGTCTGATTGGCTCATCGGGACTTTGATCTGATCTAAATGACCTTTAACCATAAAATTAAAGTCTCATACAGTTTCATATCTCTCGTCATCCTCAGAACATTAGGGGTTCTGACCCCTGCCACGTCCATCCATCCAACCTTTTTTTTGTTGGCTTTCTTCCCTTTCGGGTTCGCCACAGCCAACCGCCAACTCTTCTGGCATATGTTTTATGTTGCAGATGCCCTTCCAGCAGCAACCCATCGCTGGGAAACATCCACACACACTCATTCACACTCAAACACTATGAACAATAATTTTTACCCAATTCTCTTATTCACCGTGTCTTTGGACTTGTGGGGGAAACCGGAGCACACGGAGTAAACCCATGCAATGTTTATTCCCCCTAGGGGCCTCCTTGGTTGTTTATTCCCCTCGGGTCCTTCTTTGTTGTTTATTCCCCTCGGGGTCTACTTGGTTGTTTATTCCCCTCGGGCTTTCCTTGGTTGTTTATTCCCCTCGGGGTCTCCTTGGTTGTTTATTCCTCTCGAGGTCTCCTTGGTTGTTTATTCCCCTCGGGGTCTCCTTGGTTGTTTATTTCTCTCGGGGTCACATTTGTTGTTTATACCTCTCGGGGTCTCCTTGGTTGTTTATTCCCCTCCGGGGCCTCCTTGGTTGTTTATTCCCCTCAAGGTCTCCTTGGTTGTTTATTCCCCTCGAGGTCTCCTTGGTTGTTTATTCTCCTCAGGATCTCCTTGGTTGTTTATTCCTTTCGAGGTCTCCTTGGTTGTTTATTCCCTTCCGGGTCTCCTTGGTTGTTTATTCCTTTCGAGGTCTCCTTGGTTGTTTATTCCCTTCCGGGTCTCCTTGGTTGTTTATTCCTTTCGAGGTCTCCTTGGTTGTTTATTCCTTTCGAGGTCTCCTTGGTTGTTTATTCCTTTCGAGGTCTCCTTGGTTGTTTATTCCCCTCAAGGTCTCCTTGGTTGTTTATTCCCCTCGAGGTCTCCTTGGTTGTTTATTCTCCTCAGGATCTCCTTGGTTGTTTATTCCTTTCGAGGTCTCCTTGGTTGTTTATTCCTTCCGGGTCTCCTTGGTTGTTTATTCCCCTCGAGGTCTCCTTGGTTGTTTATTCCCCTCGAGGTCTCCTTGGTTGTTTATTCCTCTCGAGGTCTCCTTGGTTGTTTATTCCTTCCGGGTCTCCTTGGTTGTTTATTCCCCTCGAGGTCTCCTTGGTTGTTTATTCCTTTCGAGGTCTCCTTGGTTGTTTATTCAATAAAACATTGATTATTTTTGAAGATTGAATAAAAGAAACCAGACTCACTCTTCACATCTGGGTCCTCATCATTGTTCCCTCGTCACAGTTTATTAATATTTTTCATTTGATTTTAAATGGAAAATTAAAGTAAAACTTTCAACAATTACATTTTATTCAGTTTTTTTCTTATATAAAAAAATGAAATGCAATTTTCCCTACAGTTTTATGATTATTTATAGCTTTTTTGTGATTTAAAGGGAAATATAAGCAATATGTTCATACAGTCTTATCTCTATTAATATTTTTTGCGTGATTTAACAGGATAATAAAAGTAAAACTTTCATACCATTTAATTTTTATTAATATTTTTTGTGTGAATTAAAGAGAAAATAAAAGTAAGAATTTCTTAGGATACATTTTTTTGTGTGATTTAGGTTTTTTGTGTGATTTAAAGGTAAAATAGAAGCAACATTTTCCTACTGGTTCATTTTTATTAATATTTTTGAGTATGATTTAAAGTGAAAATAAAATTTAAATGTTCCTACAGTTTATGTTTATTGGTACCTTTTGCCTAATTTATTGGGAAAATAAAAGCTACATTTTCTACTTTTTAGGTTTAACAATATGTTTTGTGTGATCTAAAGGTAAACGAAAAGGAACATTTTTCCTAGGACCTGTTCTCAATCAGCCTCTTTCCAAATTTCTCTCCACAAAGGCCACTCTGCAATATCGGGGAGAGCTTCCTTCTCCTCATATTGAACTAATCATGACTTTAAGTGTAGCTTGTTCTTTGTAGTTATACAGTAAGCACCCTGTAACTACACAGGAGGGGGTTTTGTACTGTAAAGGTGTAGCTTGTTCTTTGTAGTTATACAGTAATTACCCCGTAACTACACAGGATGGGGGTTGTACTGTAAAGTGTAGCTTGTTCTTTGTAGTTATACAGTAATTACCCCGTAACTACACAGGAAGGGGATTGTAATCTAAAGTGTAGCTTGTTCTTTGTAGTTATACAGTAATTACCCTGTAACTACACAGGACGGGGGTTGTACTGTAAAGTGTAGCTTGTTCTTTGTAGTTATACAGTAATTACCCTGTAACTACACAGGACGGGGGTTGTACTGTAAAGTGTAGCTTGTTCTTTGTAGTTATACAGTAATTACCCTGTAACTACACAGGACGGGGGTTGTACTGTAAAGTGTAGCTTGTTCTTTGTAGTTATACAGTAATTACCCTGTAACTACACAGGACGGGGGTTGTATCTAAAGTGATGCTTGTTCACAGTAACTCCACTATAACTATCATGTACTACATAAAGTGGATCTACTTACCAGTAGTTACATGAAAAAGTTAAAAGAGCAGATATTTTTACATTTGTCTACAACAATGTCTTTTATTATTACTGTATTGTTACACATTGTTACTTGTAGTTGTCCTGTTATTACCATATAATTACAAATAATTACATGGAAGTATCCCTGTTATTTTGAAAAATTACCAAGTAGTTGTTGCCTTGTAATTACCCTGTAATTTGCAGGTTGTAATCTAAAGTGTTACCAAATATTCTTTCGGAAGTGTACATTTTCCACTTTATTGAGCACTGCTTGTTTTCCCGTCACAATTACACTCCCAGGGTGCATAAAACGCATGTCTAATTACATTTTTTCTCAGAATTCATAACAGCTCTAATTGTTCTCAGAATTAAAAATGAAATCTCTAATTTCTATTTGTCTCACAAATTTACTGTAAAATCCAAACTAAAATCCAGGTTCATCTTTTAAAGTGGCCCTAATCCTCTCCACAACTTTCATAATTTAATAATACCTCACACACATTCAACACACATTTTTTTGGCTGTATTTCTCATTTTTTAACCTTCTAATTTTTCCGTTCAAAGTGTTTCATGACCAACACATGTAGAGAGAGCAAAATATATCTCTGCCAGACTTTACTGTGACCCTCTCACTCAGTCACAGACCGGTTGGTTTTGGTCCTGCTTCTGAAGAGCCAGTGCAGATGAGGTTGTATTGTGGTGACAGCATGTTGCTTGTGCCATCTCAGGACCTGCCATGTGCTGGCCACAGAACATCACGCTGACGTAACAGCACCATATGTCAAAACACCCACGCTTGCTGTCCCCTGTCTGTTCCTGCAGCACCTCAGAGACCTGGCAAACAGACGGGCTTCTTTCCTGCTTGGAAATCACTTTTATTAGGCAAAGATGATGAATCGATTTTATTGATTATCTCAAGTGTGTGGATCACATCGATTTGCTTGAATGAAAATCTTTTTTCTCTTGTATGTAGAATTATAGAAATATAAGCAAAATGTAAATCAAAATTCTAACATTTTTCTCTGTTTTCTAACATTTTTCTCAGAATTCTGACCATTATTTTAAGAATTAACTCCGCTCAAAATAGGTTGATTTATTGTAATGTTTCCATAAAAAATATTTGAATTATTTTACATGCAGACCTCAGTCTGTAGCTTTATGTTTTGGTTTGAGAAAAAAAATCATCATCCCTAGTGAGGGCTCATGTCTCGCTGGCCACGTCAGATGCTGAAAGCTCCAGAGTCTCTTTTATCCAAGCCTGGTACAGCTGAGCGGTTGTAGTTCTAACTTTCTGCCGTGCCAACCCTGACCGTCAATGGCAATCCTCATTTTGCTCTTTTATTCAGGTTCTCCGCTGCTTCATCCTCGTTTTCATAAGGGACCGGACCTCCTTCAAAAAAGACCCGCAGCTTTGCTGGTAGTGGAGAATGAAATTGAACCCCCCTTTTCACAGAGAATCTTCCTGATTAGCGCATATGCCGCAATCACTGATTTGGCTGTGTATCCCACCGACTGAGTGTTCGGTGACATCTTAGTAAGCAGAGCTCGGTATCCTTTCGCTCCAGCTCTTCTTTTAAGAAATTGTCGATTTGGTGGATATTATTTTTTTATTTTGTTGTGGTACAGAAGTACTCTCCAGTGTTTGTACAAAAAAACGACAAGATATTGTTGGCTTTGCATTAATCACATCGCCAACTGTCCTCATCCGCCATTACAGCCTCCTTGTTGTTGAGTTAAATCGTCTTCATTCCTCGTTGTATCACCTTTTCTGGGCAATTCTTCTTCTGTTTATCCCCTTCCATCATAATTCTGCATAAAACCATATCAAGTTTAACCTGTAAGGGAGCACGAAATTCGGGAGCACCGGAAGTCCCGAACTCCCCTACCTCTGACCATCTTAACTCGTCTTGGTGACTGTTAGCCTTTAATAAAGATATCAGCCTTTAAAACTTTTTTAAACAGGTCAAACAATTCACTCGTCAAGCCTAAGAAACAGAGCATTGTCTTTGAAACACAACATTGATGATATTGATGGCTTAGTATGGACACATACACTAACACTGTTTATATAAAAGCTTTCTATGTAGAAACCGTTTCCCTAAAGTAACCCCATGTTTGGCTGCACACATATCTCTGGGACCCGGAGGAGTGAAAAGCCCTACGTGTGTCTTGAGGTTGGTAACCTTTAGCGCGCTCTTGTGGGACTGTTCTTGACGGCTTTATGCCTCGTACTGTTTTGAAATGCATTTTGACTGAGGCTGTGCTTCATTGGAGATCAACCATCTTCAACCTTGCTTTGAGGTTGCAGATGATAAATGAAAGAGGGAGGGGACATCTGTATTTCATACTGTGGATGTTTGTGTGAAACTATGAGTTTGACGCAATTGGACAAATTTAATGCATTTCATGTGTTTATATCTACCATTTCCCCACATATTTCAAGCCAGATTAAGGACAGGAAATCCCTGTGAAATCCTTACTTTTGGCTATTTCTTTAAAGTGTTTTGTTGGTAGCACTGCATGGGGCATTTTTTAAATGTACATTTTAGACGTTTTAGACTGTCTGTTAAATGTTCCTTGCTGTCTAATTTTCAGACAGGGGAGAATGTTTATGCAGAAATGAAACCTGGTAAATATGAAGTCTATTGGTCTCTCCTATGTCTTTTAAAACTCGGTTAAAGACTTATTTTTACACTTAGGCTTTTTAACTTTGCCATCAGTTATCTTACTCTTATTTTTTACTGTTGTTATTTCTATGATTGTATTGTGAACACACCTCTTTGGGCAGTTCCCCTGTGAGAAACATGCTTTATAAATACATTTTACTTACTCACTATTAATATAGATAGAAAGATGGGTGGATTGATGGGTTGGTGCATAGATGTGGCTGGGTAGATGGATGGATGTGTGAGTGGGTGGGTGAGTGGGTTGTTATTGAATGGCTGGGTTAGGTAGTTGGATTGATGGGTGGGTGGATAGATGGATGGATGGGCAGAAGGTAGGTGGATGGATGGGTGGGTGGATGGTAAGGGGGTGAGGGAATGGGGAGGGGGTTGGTGGGTGGGTGGGTGGTTATTGAACGGCTGGATTAGGTAGTTGGATTGACGGGTGGGTGGGTAGATGGATGGATGGGCAGAAGGTAGGTGGATGGATGGGTGGATTGATGAGTGGGTAGATGGTAGGGGGTGAGGAAATGGGGAGGGAGTGGATGGATGGATGGATGGGTGGGTGGTTAGATTGATAGGTTGGTGGATGTCTGGTAGTTGTGTCCCATTATGGTCCCGTTAATTGAGGTTAATGTAGGCTTGTTAGAGAAGCCATGTTTTGTTTGTCCGCTAACCCTGAAATGGTTACCCTCTAGAGATCCAGCAGAGGATAATGGCCAGCTATCTTCTCCATGTAAGTGTGTTGCACCGTTAGCCGCTGATGCCTCCACCAGCGTAATGGAAACGTGGCTGTCGCTTGCTTGATGTGCTTAATATTCGACCGGCATTGGGAGGGTCCCACAGCCATTAATCATGTTTGTGGAAGTCTAATCTGGCTGTTATTTGCAGCAATTCCATTTTCATGCCTGTCTTAAAGATTAATAAGTAGAGTTGGAAAGACTAGCACATGCTGGGATGACTTTAACTGGCTTTGATTATCCACTCGGGGAGT
>UELW01000807.1:0-23811 GCA_900490495.1 Danionella dracula
TTAGAATAGTTTGTGTTGTGTAGTATAGAAATAAACATCTTAAACGCATTTACTTCGTCTGTGATTCATATAAGTTACTCGTTCCCTGAGATACGATCTCGAGCTAAGGCTCATATTTCAGTAAAAGTCAATATGAATTGCGATATGGTTTTCTGGTGGACAGATTGACTGTTAAGCTGTGTTTCTGCATATGAGTGTGTTTGATTATCAGAAGCCCATGGGACTAGACCTAAATTTACACCTACATCTCACCAGCTTTGTCTCTCTGTGAGCCTCACCTTTTCTCTGAGAGAGCCAATCCTGTATGCCTTAAATATCTAATACTTCAAGCCGCTTTGGCTAATGCTCTCCTGATTCGCATTCCTAATTAAGTCACTTAATTTTTTAAAGAACACATTTTTTAAAGAAGCTTTCAAAAGTAAATCCTGGCCCTTCTGTCTCTGATATCGGCCCATGAAGGAAGAGCTCTAAAGCTTCCTTTTCATGTAGTAAACTTGGAGTTAAAATTTAATGCCTTTTTTAGAATGAACAATTCCAAATTAAGTGTAAACAATAACTCCTTATTCTTGGTTCATATTTCATAGGCTGTATAATGTAATGCATTGTTTATACACATCAATGATAATAAATGTTTGAACCTTTTTCGGTCATTCTTCTTTTACTGAAACACATTTAAGGGTTAATAAGAATATTAACGTCAAGTGTGAGTAAATTTAAAGGTCACTGAGTGGGTTAAAACTTAATATTATCATTAATAATTAACATGCTAATTTATTTGGCCGTAACCAGGAATAATGGTAAAGATAAAACCTTTTAAATCAATTATGGAGTCAGATATACAAATTTATGTGAATTATTAAAAATCCTTTAGCACTGTTTCAAGACAGAACACGTGAGCCTTCAGTCCCGACTGGTATCTGTTTTTGGGCCAAGCACCGGGACCTTACACCTCTGCTCGAGGTCCTTCTGGAGACAGCAGCGGAAGAACTCCAAGCATTCTATGAGAAGAGAGAGAGAGATTTTTGTTTACTTTTACAATACCTTTAATACAAATTTAATACAGTATTGAATCACAACTTTGGCCCTATTCCAAATGGAACACTCCGAACTTCTGGACTCCACTCGAGTCCACACTCTGGTGACATAATGAAGGCCAGATGCTAGGGGCCTTTAATCAAGTCCTAGAGGGACTCTGAGCACGCAATTTGGGACAGACTCGCGTCGTGTCTCGCCGAAGCGTTACTCAACATTTCCACTTCTGCCCTGATTGATTGGGGTTCATCTGGGAACTTTATATCTGCCAAAGTCCTGACACGTCTCAAGCCTATCCCCTAATCTTTAAAAATCCAATTCACACCATCCAAGGACAACCAATGGGGTGTGATCAAATTACTGAGATTTCCCCTAAAATCTTTCTTCAAATCCGATCACTTGACAAGGAAGAGATCCAGTGTCTAGTACTAGCCCACTCCACTGTAGATCTCATCCTGGGCCGTTGTGGTCCAAACAGCATTCTCCTCTTATAAATTGGATCACTGGAGAGGTTCATCGGTGGAGCGCCACCTGTTTTAAGTATTGCATTCAAAATCTCCCAACCTCAGCCAAAAAGGTTTCCTTTAATGTGGAGGACGACATTATTCCAGCAGAAACCATACCTGGTGAGTACCAACAATATGAAGATATTTTCTCCAAGCAAGCTGCAGCCAAACTAGCTCCTCATTGGTCCTGGGATTGTTGCATTGACCTCATCCCTGGAGCAGTACTATTCCAAGGACGAGTCTATGTTTTCTCCATGCGAGAATATGTTGAGGAGGCGCTAACACAAGGGCTCATAAGAAAATCTACATTGCCGACAGCCTCAAGTTTTGTATAGATTATCGTGTTTTAAACTCCCAAACCATCCATTTCCATGCCTTCTTCCCCTTATTCCAGCCACACTAGAAGAACTCTGAGGAGCCAAAGTTTCCTCTAAATTGGACCTCCGCAGTGCGTACAACTGGTCAGGATTAAAGAAGGAGATGAGTGGAAGACTGCCTTTATCCCACCTAGCGGCCACTATAAGTACCAAGTAATGCCATATGGCCTTTGCAACTCTCCTTCCATCTTTCAGAATTTTATGAATGAAATCTTCAGAAATTATCTTCATCACTTTGTCATGGTTTACAGTGACCATATCCTTATCTACTCCAAGGGCCTTCCTGACCACCACAATCGTGTGAAACTAGTGCTAGAAAAGCTGAGAGACCATCAACTCTTCATAAAAGAAGATAGATGTAAATTTCATTGTACCAGTATCCACTTTCTATGCTGCCACATCACTCTATCGTCGGTTTATCTGCAATTATAGAAAATCACTGCTCCATTAATCTCTCTTCTTTACCGTAAACCCTCGACCCCGACATGGAACTCTGAAGCCTTCTCCACCTTTGATTACCTCAAGTTCTCTTTCTGTTCAGTCCCAACACTTATTCACCCAAATCCTGATCAGCCCTTCATAGTAGGAGTGGATGCCTCTTCCGTAGGTACAGGAGCCACTCTCTCCCAACGAAGCGGAAATCTCCCGTACTCTTCCTGAACTTCAGCTAAGTGGAACAAAACTATGACATAGGGAAAAGAGAGTTGCTAGCTATTAAACTTGCCTTGAAAGAATGGAGGCATTGGTTAGAGGGAGCCAATCACCCATTTTATGTAATCATTGATCACAAGAACCTCGAGTATATCTAAAATGCTAAACGCCTTAACCCCAGACAAGACGGTACGCAACCCTTGGAAGAACCCATTTTGCCCACCGCAGTATTTGTTAGCCGATTGTATGGGCCCTGGATGAACAAATCCTTCAAAGCTGAGGGAAAAGTCTTTGTTCCAGAGATTCGTACTCAACTCCTTGAAGCAGTTCACTCCTCTCTTGGTCAGGACATCCAGGAAAGAAACACACTCTTGCCTTGCTCAGACAATGACATTATTCGGATATTATACAGAGGGAACGATGTCATTCCTCAACCTCTTCCTCAATGACCATGGTCTTATTTAGGGGTGGATTTCATTACAGACTTGCCACCATCCGCTTCCTTCACCTGTGTACTTGTGGCAGTAGACCAATTCTCGAGGCCTGTAAATAATTCACCTTAGAAGGTTCCTTCTGCCATGGAGACTGCAGATTCTCATTTTAATCATGTGTTTCAAAATCATGGGACACAAGAAGACATAGTACCAGATCAGGGCCTCAATTTACATCTAGAGTGTGGAAGGCCTTATTTCAAAGCCTTGGTGTCACTTTCAGTCTAACCTCTGGATATCTCCCCTAATCAAATTTGTCAAACTGAAAGAAAAATTCAAGAGATTGGCAGATATCTACGAACATTACTGCACAGCAATCAGAACACTTGGAGATATTTTTTACTGTATGTGCAAAATTTCTTTACGTCAAGAGTCCACTAAACTCACCCCTTTTCGGTGTGTACTCGGGGTACCAGCTATTCTTATTCCCCTGGGCTGAGAATCTGTGAGGGTTTTGCAGTGAATGGACTGGTTTATGAGAAGTAAAGAGGTTTGGGAGTCTGCGCACGTGCACCTCCAGGGGGCACTCAAAAGTTATAAGAACTATGCTAATGAACGCATACACTCCACCCTGGCTACCACGTGGGAGATAAAGTCTGGCTATCCACTCGTGATAATCGCCTTTGTCTACCTTGTTGAAAGCTCAGCCCCAGTTATATTGGTCCTTTCCCAATTGTCAAAAAGATCAATGAAGTCACCCTATCGTTACACTCCCACCTCATTATCGTATTCATCCATCATTCCCTGTATCTCTCCTCAAACCATACACTCAACCTGCTCTCCCAGTTCAAGCTGGATCTGAGGCTCCGGATGAGTCCCCAACCAGAAGTAGAAGCAGACCCTGATGTCTTATCCAGTACATGACATCCTAGACTCCCGCCGGAGGCGTCCTCAGCTCAAATACCTTGTGGACTTGGAGGAGTACGGAACATGAGGAAAGAGAATGGGTACCCTAGCGACGACATTCTGGATCTGTCTCTCCTAGAAAGTTTCCATCGCACACACCCTGATCATGCAGCACCTAGAGCAGAAGGTCGCCCACATCGCTGAAGTTCACAAACCCAGGTATAATCCCCGACTGATGGTTCTTTTGTTTTTAAATGTTGACCATATGCACTTTATTTATAAGTAAAGTATTTGACAAACTTCTTTTTGTGGTTTTTTTTTTGTAAAGGCGTGAGAAGCTTCGACAAAGACCACATAAAGGGCACATAGAGGGCACTAATGAGCAGACTTCAGAGCCTAAAAATGACAGGTGGGACACCCTACGCACTCGTGCACACGCAATTAAACTCCACGAGTCCCACAAGTGCGCAAGTTAAGACAGGGCCATTCTCTTGTAGCAAATTCTTTCACATTAAATTCAAAAAAATTTTTATAAACAAGAGAAAAAAATTTCACCTTAAACAATGAAACACAGAGCTTCGTTAACAACAGATGTCAATGAAAGTCTCTAAACTGTTGATGGCTATATCCTTGAGTTCACAGTATTGGAAAAATGAGCTCAATGTTCTGAGTTCTGTTCTATTTTGTCCTTTCTGCTGTGATAAATGAAGTTCAACTTCAAACCTTTTTCTTCTAAAATAAATAAGTCTGGTTCTGTTCTGTCCGAAACAAAGGATCCAAATATTTGTAACTCCCAGAAGCATGGAAAACAGTTTCTCTAAAATCGTTATTTGTAGTTATGAAGGTTCTTTCACTGAATATTCATTGATTTCCCGCGAGTGTTTTCTGTATCTGTTCTTTTGGATCCAAACTTCCACACCACTGAAATAACTCCATTTTGGGATTTAACTCTTTCTCTGAACTTCCTAAAAGCCATTCTTGCTTTCCAGCGCAGTTTAGGGTACTCTTCTTTGAGTTGAGGGTAGAGGTGGAGATGGAAGTGGTGTAGCTGAGTAGGCATGTGAAAAAACGCATGATGCCAATACATCAACACGCCAGAGAACCGCGATATGAAAAGTTCAAAAGATAGTAATAGATGTACCGGTATTAATTGTGAGGACACGATATATAGCCCAATGCTATTTTAAATGTCTCCCCTTCGTAGCCGTGCACTAGGGCTGGGCGCTACACCGGTACCATTGTGAATACTGGTATTGTGTTGTGTCATGATATGGATTTTGCAAAACCGTAAATTACCGTCACATTATTAAAACTCATGAATTTAGCTTGATGTTTCGCTTGCACACGCTCAGTTTGTTTGATAATCAGACAAGGAGATGGACCGTTTCCTGCCCTCCGCAGGAGCAGGGGCCTGATGTATAAACGTTGCGTACGCACAAAATGAGCATAGAAATATGCGTACACATTTTTCCACGCACATATCGGGATTTATAAAAAATAAACTTGGCGTAAATAAGTGCGCACCGTACGGATGCTCTTGACCGTGCGTACGCACTCTTTTAGAAGAGTATGTGTTTTGGCGACACCAACTGTCCCAAATAGCAATAGCTTTTTAAAATGAAAAACTTCTAAATTATCCTATTACATCACCCAATAAATCAAATTGTATCAACCTGAATTATCATTATTAGCATTCTTAACCAGGTGCAAATACTTCGAATTTACTCATTTTTTTAATGAATGGGCTATTAAAAGGTATGTGCGTATATAACTTATCATCATAATGGATGCTCTAGCGCTGTTAGAAGATCTTGCTAATGACGCTCTACGGAGGGAGCGTGTTTTCAGAGACCGTGAAGATTTCCTTGCTCATGATGATGATTGGCTCATGAGCCGATTTCCATTTCCAAGAGCCATCCTCTTGGAATTGTGTTCTGAATTACGGCCAGTATTGGAAAGACCCTCGCGGAGAACCCATGCGCTGTGTGTTCCTGTGCAAGTATTGACCACATTAGGCCACTTGGCCACCGGTACTTTCCAGCGAGAGTTGGCAGAGCGATCGGGTATGTCGCAGTCATCCCTGAGCCGTGTCATGCCATATGTAATGCACCCCGATACATCCGTTTTCCTTACACGCAAGCTGAACAGGCCAACGTCAAAATGCAATTTGCAGCAATCGGCGGTTTTCCCAAAGTAATCGGTGCTGTTGACTGCACTCATGTTGCAATAAAGACACATCTGAGAATGAATTCGCTTTTGTTAAACCGAATTATTGGTGGTAATAATATGCAGGGAAATCATACATATTCAAAATGGGCGGTCTTAACCTCCAAATATGGTTATTTCGGGAGGAGATTGGGGTAAGGAATACGCACGTGCACCTGCGCACAATATTCAGATAATTTTGATTTATAAAGCGAACCTTGCGCAGGTTCTGGCGTACGTATGGTTTTATGAATCTGAAAACTTTTGTGCGTCCGCAATTTCTGCCTTATGTGCGTACGCACACTTTAAGGATTACATCTACGCAAAGTTTTATTACATGAGGCCCCAGGACTGGTTTCATGGAAAGAGCGTGAGTTCTCTTTTGTAATAAGCTTTGAGCCATGGTATATTGAAATTAAGCCAAGGTAGAGGCTAATTTCAGCTTGGTTATGTTTAAACAGAGGGGAGAAAAGAGTCAAGGTTGCTAATAGTGCTCGGACAAGCTTGGACTCTACCCAACATGTGCGGCAAGCCACATCGCAATTGTTAAGCATCTGATGTAAGTGGATGTTTCCAGTATAAAGTGTTACCATTGTAAAAGTGTATTAAATCTTGAAGTACTGAATGTTAAATTGTGTATCGCAGTATCAACGTGAGTCTGTGATGCTAATTTATGTCTTGTTGGCTTACAGAAAGAAGCTGCCAACGTTGTTTATTTGTTAAGTTGTTTATTTGTTTAAATATATAAATTCATTTTTTCGATAAACAGGTTGTTTATTGAGACATAGCTCACTGCCACAAATTCACTTCTGACTCATTAACGCTGTTTCCTCATTCCAACGGGGCAGTCACCAAATAAAGAACCCCTTATTTAATATTTCATCTGTGTGTGGTGTCCTTAAGAGAAACCCCAGGCCGAACATATACCCGGCCACATATGTGTAAATGTTTTGTGTGCAATTTTTTTTGTCTACATTGAAATAAAATCATGAATTGAAACTGATGTCATAGAGTAGTTAATATAAGTTATGTACCTAATATTTCTATTTTTAATGATAGATAGCATACCCCCCTACATATGTCCACCCTTAGTTTAAATTAATCATTCAGACCTACCTCGTGCTACACATTTGCCACCTTTTGAATAAAACAGTGGCAAAAACAGTTTTCAGTTCTCTGTCTAATCTCTCACTTCTAAATAAGGTTAAATGCAAATTTTGCCTCTAATGTTAATAATGTCTACTAAAATGTGACGTCCAATTTTACCCATAAAATGTAACACCGATACCGTCTGGACAGTGAAAAATATTGGGATAAGGCTTTTAACTCATCGCCCAGTAACGGACGAACAAACCGTGTTCAACAGATTTAGAACCCTCATGAAAGTCTAGTTTATATCAGCTTCACAACTCTAAGAACGCACATCTCCAAATTCAATTTATTAGCCATAAGGTCAGCGCGAAGGGTTGTTTCAGATATTTAATGCTGCTCTAGCGCCCCCTAGGCTCTGTATTTTTCCCAGAAATTAAGATCTCACCTTTTGACACTTTTCTTTCCCTTCAGGTGTTCTTCTCGAGCTGGAGCAGATGTTAATCTCTGGATAGCTGTCCAAAACCGATTGACTTCTCCCCAAAACACTGCAGGAGTGAAGCTAGAGCAGAAGGAGTCGCTGGAAGTCCTCCCTCCTCCTCATCCTCGTCTTCACTGCTGCAGCTGCTGGTAGTGCTCCTGGGTTCCTCTGAGATCTCTGACGAAGGAGTCTCCTGCTGATCACACAGGAAATCTTCTGAGACCTCTTCATCGGGTTTGGACTCAAAGTGTTGAAGCTGGTGTCCTTGTCCTCTGCTGCAGTGGAGTCTGGAGGAGAACCGATGGTAGGCTCCTCGTTGTTCTCCACAGCCATCTTCTAGACCTGTGGAGGAACCTGGAGAGCCTGGCACAGCTGAGCTTCACGAGCAGCGATCTTCAGATACAGGAGGCAGTTTTTCAAAGCAAGGAGGTTCTGCTAGCAGGGGAAGCAGTGCTGAGCTCCTCCTCATGGACCGGCTCTGCAGCAGGAGCAGCATCTACATCGTCACCCCACCTGAACACAAGCACAAATCAGTTTGAACTGTTCCAGAGCCACAGAAACACCAGAAGCTGCAGCAGCAGCAGAAGAAGCACATCTACCAGCTCTTTACCTGCAGCCAGCTGAGAGTGTGAAGATCCTTCAGCTGAACCCTCTGCTCGGGGTCCTTCTGGAGACAGCAGCGGAGGAACTCCAAGCATTCTGTGAAAAGAGATAGAGAGAGAAAGAAAGAGAGAGAGAGAAATAGATGTAGGGTGTGGAGAGAGAAGACAGAAAGAGAAGAGTAAGGAGAGAGGGAGAGATATTTTTTACTTTTACGAGTTGTTTCATCCAAATGAGACTTGGAACAACTTGGAATTCTTGAAACAAATTGTTTCACATTAACTTCTTACTTTTAAAATAAACCATAGAAAAAAAATTCCCCTTCAACAATGCACAACAGAGCTTTGATAAACACCAGATGCCAATAAAAGTCTCTAAATTGTTGATGGATTTGTAGTAAAAACGCAACCAATATCCTTGAGTTCAGAAAATTAAAAAAAATGAGCTCAATGTTCTGAGTTCTGTTCTATTTTCTCCTTTCTGCTGTGATAAATGGAGTCCAAATTCAAACCCTTTTTTCTTCTTAAATTTTTAAACTTAAAATAAATGATTCTAGAGAGAATGTCTTGTTGCTTCTGTTAAAAATGTTCTCTAAAACCCAAAACAAAGTTTTTAAATGTTTGCAACACACAAAAGCATGGAAAAGGACATCGAGAATCCACCTCTGGGTTTTAAAACACAGAAAAAGACTTTCTCTGCAACAGCGCCTTGGAAGATCTTCTACTGTGAAGAACCTGTTTTTTACTCAACGGTGATTTGTACAGAGCTCGCCACTCAGGTTTTACATTCTCATTTAATTAAAAAGCTTTCCAGGAAGTGTCCACTGTCTAATTCCAAAACTTTGGTCCAAAGGCAAGCACACTAGCTGCGTCCCAATACACGCACTATTCACACGTTTATTGGTGCGAAACGAGATTCAGTGTGTCCCAAACCATGATATCCATAAAAAAGTGTCTGAGCGAGTCCCAGACCTTTTCTGGTTAAATTCTGAAGTGCAGATCGATGAACGCTCAACTGGCTGATATTACCCACAATCCCCTGCGCCTCTCACCTTTTGATACTCTTCTTTTCCTCCAGATGTTCTTCTCGAGCTGGAGCACATGTTTATTCTCTGGAAGCTGTACGGTCAGCAGAGTGTACAGAAGAACTCCCAGGGACCACACGGTGGCGGGTTCTTCACGGTACGAGCCACTCGCCAAATACTCTGGAGGAGCATACGAGTCTGTTCCTGCAGAAAAAACCTGGTCAGAACAACTCTGGCTTCAATGTTCCTGTGAGAAGCTATCAGGAGGCCTCAGACATACCATCAAATGTAAACTGCCTGGTCTTGAGAAGAAGCCGACTGCACCCGAAGTCGATTAATTTGATCTTCATGGTGTCGCGGTTGATCAGGATGTTTCTCAGCTTGATGTCAGAGTGGAACACTCCTCGTCTGCAGCAGGTCTGAGCCGCAGACACAACCTGCCCCATGATGATCTGGACCACAATCTCCGAAAGATTTTCGCTCCGGCTGTTCACATACTGGAGCAGATCCTCACAGGGGCTGAAGCTTTCCACAACCATGACGCACCAGTCCTGCTCCTCCTTCCAGTCCAAGAGATCCAGGAACTCAGGGGCTTTAGGCTCCTCAGTGACGAGACGGTGGAGAGCCACCTCTGCTGGAACGGCATCAGGAAAACCCTTCTAGAGAAGAGGAAGAAGATGTTAGATGAACTGTTCCATCTGAGAGAGAGAGAGAGAGAGAGCGAGAGAGAAAGAGAAGAAGGTAAAGAGAAAAAGAGGGGAGAAGGGAAACTGAGTGCAAGGGTAAAAGAGAGAAGAGAGAAAGAAGGGGTGGGAGGATGAGAGAGAGGAGATAGTAAGCGAGTGATTGGAGAAATTGTAAGAGAGAGGAGAGAGAACGAAACAGAAAAAGAAAGAAGGAAGAGAGAAAGAGGAGAGTTGAGAGAAAGAAAAAGGACGGGGGGAAGTTCACCAAGCTGATGCGTCTGGTTTCTTCAGTGGAAACTAGTTTAACTGCCACCTGAACAAAAAGAGAAGTATGTTAGTTGGGTTCAATCCTGAAAGCTCAAAAGCATTGCTCAAGATCCTTCTGAGTAGCAGCTGATACCTCCAGTCCGTCCTCCAACCGAATCGCAGAGTAAACAGTCCCGAACCCTCCTTCACCCAGCTTGTCACCGATCATGTACCGTCGGGAATTGATTTCTTCAAAGGAGAACAAAAATCACTCAGTGAGAGAACTTCTCTGAGCTAAAACCACTTCAATATCCATCTCTGAGTTCTTCTAAAGAACTTCTTTCACAACGAATGGATCGTTCCATTTCTGGAGATCCATAAAGCGTGCTCTTCTAAACGAATCTCTCTCACAGAATCCTTTTACTCACCGATAACTTCTCCCCAAAACACTGCAGGAGTGAAGCTAGAGCAGAAGGAGTCTCTGGAAGTCTCCTTCTCCTCATCCTCGTATTCAGTAATAAAGCTGCCACTAGTGCTGCTGAGTTCTTTTGAGATCTCTGATAAAGGAGTCTCCTGCTCATTACAGAGGTGATCTTCAGAGATCGCTCCTTCGGACTTGGACTTGAGGTTGTAGAAGCTGGTGTCCCGGTCCTCCGCTGCAGTGGAGTCTGGAGAAGAACCTATGGGAGGTTCCTCGTCATTCTCACAGCCATCTTCTAGACCTAACAAGACATTAAGAGATCATCTCAATCTAGCGTTACTTCTGGAGGTAAAAACAATATGTTGCTGTTTCTTTCATCTGCAGAGACGAATCTCTTCTGAGAGTCACTGGAGAGACCTGAGGACTGGTGTGATGTGCTCGCACTCTATCGCTCGAGAAGATTCACTCACCAGCTCTCTGAAGATTTTGCTCCTCTGAGTCCACTATCAGCTGTGCAGGAACCTGGAGAGCCTGGCACGGCTGAGCCTCGAGAGCAGAGTTCTTCTCTACATATAGGAGGCAGTTTTCCCGGCGAGTAAGTTCTGCAGCAGGTGAAGCAGTGCTGAGCTCCTCCTCATGGACCGGCTCTGCAGCAGGAGCAGCATCTACATCGTCACCCACCTGAACACAAGCACAAATCAGTTTGAACTGTTCCAGCGCCACAGAAACACCAGAAGCTGCAGCAGCAGCAGAAGAAGCACATCTACCAGCTCTTTACCTGCAGCCAGCTGAGAGTGTGAAGATCCTTCAGCTGAACCCTCTGCTCGGGGTCCTTCAGGAGACAGCAGCGGAGGAACTCCAAGCATTCTGTGAACAGATAGAGAGAGATTTTTCTTTACTTTTACAGTACCTTTAATACAAACGATTCCGTATTGAATCACAACATTGGCCCTGTTCTAAACGGAACACTCCAGACTTCTGGACTTCTCTCGAGTCCACACTCTGGTGACATCATGAAGGCCAGACGCTAAGGGCCCTTGACTCAAGTCCTAGCGGGGCTCTGAGCTCATATTTTGGGACAGACTCGCGTCGCGTCTCGCCGGAAGCAGGAAAAGCTCCGCTGGTGTTTACTCTACAGCTGCGGTTCAACTTGATTAAAAACTTTTCCTGCTTTGAATTCTTAAAACTGAATCTTAACAGAATTGGAATAAATGTTGCTTAACGTTTGTGTTTTGGTATAAAATGTGTTTTTGGAATGTATAATAACTAGGGCTGGGCATGTTAATGCGTTAACTTCACGTTAACTAGAGAATTCAATAATGCCGACAATTATTTTTCTCCTGTTAACGCAACGCAGATTTTTAAACGTCAGAAACAAGATGGCTTTTATTTTGTAAAAGTAATGTGATTGACCCTAGACTGTTGCTCTGATGCGCGCTCACAGGAAGCGGTAACAGTGAGAGAAGTAAACAAAGAAAGTAAGCTGGAAACATGAAGAAGAGTACAGAACTCTGACACAGACATTTTCAGTTTAAAGTTCTTTTAAATGGCACAGTCGACAGATGCAAAGCCACACGTAACCACTGCAACACTGAACTGCGTTATCACTGGAGTTTCACGAGTCTGAAATAACCACCTAAAAGCATTACACTTAGCCTTAGCAACTGGCTTTGTGCAGAGGAGTAACAATAAAGAGTTCAAGTGAAAAGAATTGCAGAGATATTTTCAGGTTCACTGATGAGTTCGTTCTGTTTACTGGTTACTGTTTTATTTCCGAGGTTCTTATTTTTACATCAACAGTAATAACGCTCTGGCAGTGCAATAGATTTCAGTTTGTATTTAAAATGTGATTTAATTGTTTCAGCTGACACTTGTACTGAATCCTTTATTTTACTATTGATTCACGAGTTCACATGACATAAAACTGCTGAGTGTCACAAGCAGTTTAGGCGAGTAAGGAGTGAACTCGTACCACTAGATCCGGTCTAGAGTACCACCAGAACCAGTTTGGACCGGACCGAAACGGAACGTGAAAACCATTTCCTGTTTTGGTGCCACTTAAGTGCCTGAACTGTCGGAGTCGTGCCGATCATCTTCATTCAACTCATCAGTCCAGTTTCAGGACACGGAGAGAGTCCAATAAAGGAGCTCGTCCCTCTCTCCCTCGTCTCCTCTTTTAACAAATCAACAGCAGATTGAGACGCGCGAGAATCTGTTATTTCAGTCAATGGCGTGAATGCAGGCACACGGAAGCAGGTGCTCTACCGTTAGCTTAGCTAAATTGCTAAATCAAACAACTCGCATTAAACTAAATGCCGAAACGAAGCGGTCGAAAGTGTGGCTCTATTACACGAAAGGATTCCGACTCCGCGACGTGCTGCAAATGTTTCACAGCAGCTGCGTCTAAAGGAGGAAGCGCTTCAGACTTAATGAAACATTTGAGAACGCACGAAGTTTAGAGCGGAAGAATGAACCGTGTTCAACAGCTTTCGAATCCTCATGAAAGTTAGTTTATATCAGTTTTAAACTCTGAGAACAATGTTATTAGCCATATATCTTTTACGGAAGCTTTTCCTCTTCACATCATCTTTTCCTTCTACAGTCCGCGCGAAGCTTTGTTTCAAATATTTAATGCTGCTCTAGCGCCCCCTACGCTCTGTGTTACAATTCAAATATCAAGATCTCACCTTTTGATACTCTTCTTTTCCTCCAGGTGTTCTTCTCGAGCTGGAGCACATGTTTATTCTCTGGAAAGCTGCACATCAGCAGAGTGTACAGAAGAACTCCCAGGGACCACACGGTGGCGGGTTCTTCACGGTACAAGCCACACATCCAAAACTCTGGAGGAATGTATTCTTTTGTTCCTGCAGAAAAAAACCTGGTCAGAACAACTCTGGCTTCAATGTTCCTGTGAGAAGCTATCAGGAGGCCTTTGACGTACCTTCGAATGAAGACAAGCTGGACCTTCTGAGAAGCCGACTGCGCCCGAAGTCAATTAATTTGATCTTCATGGTGTCGCGGTTGATCAGGATGTTCTCCAGCTTGATGTCAGCATGGAACACTCCTCGTCTGCAGCAGGTCTGAGCCGCAGATACAACCTGGCGCATGATGATCTGGACCACATTCTCCGGAATATCCTCGCTCCAGCTGTTCACATACTGAAGCAGATCTTCACAGGGCCTGAAGCTTTCCACAACCATGACGCACCAGTCCTGCTCCTCTTCCCAGTCCAAGAGATCCAGGAACTCAGGGGCTTTAGGTTCCTCAGTGACGAGACGGTGGAGAGCCACCTCTGCTGGAACGGCATCAGGAAAACCGTTCTAGAGAGGAGGAAGAAGATGTTAGATGAACTGTTTCGTTTGAGAGAGAGGGAGAGAGAGGGGAGGTGGAAGGAGGGACGGTGGGGGGGGTGAAGAGGGGAGAATGAGAGAGAGAGAGAAAGAGAGAGTAGAGAGAACGAGCCACATAAAGAGTGAGGGAAGACAGAAAGAGAAGGAGGAGAGGGTGGATGGAAACATAGAGGAAAAAAACAGAGAGCGGAGTGCGAGAGGAAAAAAAGAGAGGGGGGTAGGGGGTTTTTCACCATGCTGATGCGTCTGGTTCCTTCAGTGTAAGCTAGTTTAACTGCCACCTGAACAAAAAGAGAAATATGTTAGTTGGGTTCAATCCTGAAAGCTCAAAAGCATTGCTCAAGGTCCTTCTGAGTAGCAGTTGATACCTCCAGTCCGTCCTCCAGCCGAATCGCAGAGTAAACAGTCCCGAAGCTTCCTTGACCCAGCTTGTCATCGATCATGTACCCTCGGGAATTGATTTCTTCAAAGGAGAACAAAAATCATCAGTGACAGAACTTCTCTGAGCTAAAACCACTTCAACATCCATCTCTGAGTTCTTCTAAAGATCTCCTTTCACAACGAAGGGATCGTTCCATCTCTGGAGATCCTTGAAAGCGTGCTCTTCTAAAAGACTCTCTCTCACAGAAACCTTTTACTCACTGATGACTTCTCTCGAAAACTCTGCAAGAGTGAAGCTAGAGCAGAAGGAGTCTCTGGAAGTCTCCTCCTTCTCATCCTCGTCCTCATCCTTACAGATGCAGCTCCTGCTGCCTTCCTCTAAGATCTCTGATGAAGGACTCTCCTGCTCATTACAGAGGTGATCTTCAGAGATCGCTCCATCGGACTTGGACTTGAGGTTGTAGAAGCTGGTGTCCCGGTCTTCCGCTGCAGTGGAGTCTGGAGAAGAACCTATGGCAGGTTCCTCGTCATTCTCACAGCCATCTTCTAGACCTAACAAGACATTAAGAGATGATCTCAATCTAGCGTTACTTCTGGAGGTAAAAACAATATGTTGCTGTTTCTTTCATCAGCAGAGACGAATCTCTTCTGAGAGTCACTGGAGAGACCTGAGGACTGGTGTGATGTGCTCGTACTCTATCGCTCGAGAAGATTCACTCACCAGCTCTTTGAAGATGTTGCTCCTCTGAGTCCACTATCAGCTGTGCAGGAACCTGGAGAGCCTGGCACGGCTGAGCCTCGAGAGCAGAGTTCTTCTCTACATATAGGAGGCAGTTTTCCCGGCGAGTAAGTTCTGCAGCAGGTGAAGCAGTGCTGAGCTCCTCCTCATGGACCGGCTCTGCAGCAGGAGCAGCATCTACATCGTCACCCACCTGAACACAAGCACAAATCAGTTTGAACTGTTCCAGCGCCACAGAAACACCAGAAGCTGCAGCAGCAGCAGCAGAAGAAGCACAGCTACCAGCTCTTTACCTACAGCCAGCTGAGAGTGTGAAGATCCTTCAGCTGAACCCCTCTGCTCGGGGTCCTTCAGGAGACAGCAGCGGAGGAACTCCAAGCATTCTGTGAACAGAGAGAGAGAGATTTTTGTTTACTTTTACAGTGCCTTTAATACAAACAATTCCGTATTGAATCACAACATTGGCCCTGTTCTAAACGGAACACTCCAGACTTCTGGACTTCTCTCGAGTCCACACTCTGGTGACATCATGAAGGCCAGACGCTAAGGGCCCTTGACTCAAGTCCTAGCGGGGCTCTGAGCTCATATTTTGGGACAGACTCGCGTCGCGTCTCGCCGGAAGCAGGAAAAGCTCCGCTGGTGTTTACTCTACAGCTGCGGTTCAACTTGATTAAAGACTTTTCCTGCTTTGAATTCTTAAAACTGAATCTTAACAGAATTGGAATAAATGTTGCTCAACGTTTGTGTTTTGGTACAAAATCTGTTTAGGAATGTATAATAACTAGGGCTGGGCATGTTAATGCGTTAACTTCACGTTAACTAGAGAATTCAATAATGCCGACAATTATTTTTCTCCTGTTAACGCAACTGAGATTTGTAAACGTCAGAAACACGTTGGCTTTTATTTTGTAAAAGTAATGTGATTGACCCTAGACTGTTGCTCTGATGCGCGCTCACAGGAAGCGGTAACAGTGAGAGAAGTAAACAAAGAAAGTAAGCTGGAACATGAAGAAGAGTACAGAACTCTGACACAGACATTTTCAGTTTAAAGTTCTTTTAAATGGCACAGTCGACAGATGCAAGCCACACGTAACCACTGCAACACTGAACTGCGTTATCACTGGAGTTTCACGAGTCTGAAATAACCACCTAAAAGCATTACACTTAGCCTTAGCAACTGGCTTTGTGCAGAGGAGTAACAATAAAGAGTTCAAGTGAAAAGAATTGCAGAGATATTTTCAGGTTCACTGATGAGTTCGTTCTGTTTCCTGGTTACTGTTTTATTTCCGAGGTTCTTATTTTTACATCAACAGTAATAACGCTCTGGCAGTGCAATAGATTTCAGTTTGTATTTAAATGTGATTTAATTGTTTCAGCTGACACTTGTACTGAATCCTTTATTTTACTATTGATTCACGAGTTCACATGACATAAAACTGCTGAGTGTCACAAGCAGTTTAGGCGAGTAAGGAGCGAACTCGTATCACTAGATCCGGTCTAGAGTACCACCAGAACCAGTTTGGACCGGACCGAAACGGAACGTGAAAACCATTTCCTGTTTTGGTGCCACTTAAGTGCCTGAACTGTCAGAGTCGTGCCGATCATCTTCATTCAACTCATCAGTCCAGTTTCAGGACACGGAGAGAGTCCAATAAAGGAGCTCGTCCCTCTCTCCCTCGTCTCCTCTTTTAACAAATCAACAGCAGATTGAGACGCGCGAGAATCTGTTATTTCAGTCAATGGCGTGAATGCAGGCACACGGAAGCAGGTGCTCTACCGTTAGCTTAGCTAAATTGCTAAATCAAACAACTCGCATTAAACTAAATGCCGAAACGAAGCGGTCGAAAGTGTGGCTCTATTACACGAAAGGATTCCGACTCCGCGACGTGCTGCAAATGTTTCACAGCAGCTGCGTCTAAAGGAGGAAGCGCTTCAGACTTAATGAAACATTTGAGGACGCACGAAGTTTAGAGCGGAAGAATGAACCGTGTTCAATAGCTTTAGAATCCTCATGAAAGTTAGTTTATATCAGTTTTAAACTCTAAGAACAATGTTATTAGCCATATATCTTTGACGGAAGCTTTTATTCTTCACATCATCTTTTCCTTCTACAGTCCGCACGAAGCTTTGTTTCAAATATTTAATGCTGCTCTAGCGCCCCCTAGGCTCTGTATTACAATTAAAATATCAAGATTTCACCTTTTGATACTCTTCTTTTCTTCCAGGTGTTCTTCTCGAGCTGGAGCACATGTTTATTCTCTGGAAAGCTGCACATCAGCAGATTGTACAGAAGTACTCCCAGGGACCACACGGTGGCGGGTTCTTCACGGTACGAGCCACACATCCTTAACTCTGGAGGAATGCTATTCTTTTGTTCCTGCAGAAAGAAACCTCATCAGAACAACTCTGGCTTCAATGTTCCTATAAGAAGCTATCAGGAGGCCTTTGACGTACCTTCGAATGAAGACAAGCTGGACCTTCTGAGAAGCCGACTGCACCCGAAGTCAATTAATTTGATCTTCATGGTGTCGCGGTTGATCAGGATGTTCTCCAGCTTGATGTCAGAGTGGAACACTCCTCGTCTGCAGCAGGTCTGAGCTGCAGATACAACCTGGCGCATGATGATCTGGACCACATTCTCCGGAATATCCTCGCTCCAGCTGTTCACATACTGAAGCAGATCTTCACAGGGGCTGAAGCTTTCCACAACCATGACGCACCAGTCCTGCTCCTCTTCCCAGTCCAAGAGATCCAAGAACTCAGGGGCTTTAGGCTCCTCAGTGACGAGACGGTGGAGAGCCACCTCTGCTGGAACGGCATCAGGAAAACCCTTCTAGAGAAGAGGAAGAAGATGTTAGATGAACTGTTTCATCAGAGAGAGAGGGGAGGTGAGAGAAATGAGGGGCGGGGGGTGAGAGAGAGAAGAGGGGAGGATGAGAAGAAGAAGAGAAAGGAAGAGAGAAAGTGAGAGTAGAGAGAACGAGCCAGAGGAAAATATAGAGAAAAGAGAGAAAAAAACACAGAGAGAGGAATGCGAGATGAAAAAAGAAAGAGGGGGAGGGGGTTGTTCACCAAGCTGATGCGTCTGGTTCCTTCAGTGGAAACTAGTTTTAACTGCCACTGAACAAAAAAAAGAAGTATGTTAGTTGGGTTCAATCCTGAAAGCTCAAAAGCATTGCTCAAGATCCTTCTGAGTAGCAGCTGATACCTCCAGTCCATCCTCCAGCCGAATCGCAGAGTAAACAATCCAGAACCCTCCTTCACCCAGCTTGTCATCGATCATGTACCCTTGGGAATTGATTTCTTCAAAGGAGAACAAAAATCATCAGTGAGAGAACTTCTCTGAGCTAAAAACTTTCTTCTAAGAACTCCTTTCACCAACGAAGGGATCGTTCCATCTCTGGAGATCCATAAAAGCGTGCTTTTCTAACAGAATCTCTCTTACAGAAAACTTTTACTCACCGATAACTTCTCCCCAAAACACTGCAGAAGTGAAACTAGAGCCGGAGGACCTCCTGGAAGTCTCCTCCTCCTCATCCTCGTCTTCACTGCTGCAGCTCCCACTAGTACTATTGCTTTCTTTTGAGATCTCTGATGAAGGAGTCTCCTGCTCATCACAGAGGTGATCTTCAGAGATATCCGACTTGGACTCGAGGTTGTGGAAGCTGGTGTCCCGGTCCACTGCTGAAGTGGAGTCTGGAGAAGAACCGATGGTAGGTTCCTCCTTGTTCTCACAGCCATCTTCTAGACCTAACAGGACATTAAGAGAAGATCTCAATTTAGCATTACTTCTGGAGGTAAAAACAATATGTTGCTCTTTCTCTGATCTGCAGAGACGAATCTCTTCTGAGAGTCACTGGAGAGACCTGAGGACTGGTGTGATGTGCTCGTACTCTATCGCTCGAGAAGATTCACTCACCGGCTCTCTGAAGATTTTGCTCCTCAGAGTCCACTATCAGCTGTGCAGGAACCTGGAGAGCCTGGCGCAGCTGAGCCTCGAGGGCAGAGATCCTCTCCAGATACAGGAGGCAGTTTTCACAGCAAGGAGGCTCAGCAGCAGGAGCAGCAGTGCTGAGCTCCTCCTCATGGACCGGCTCTGCTGCAGCATAGTCCACTTGCTGAACTATGAGAGGAACAAAAAATATTTCACTTTTCTATATTTTTCAGCTCGCTCTTTTCGATCCCAAGAAGCAGAACTACTGATTATTCTGAAGATGAGTAAATCCACCAGAGGAGGAAGAGCGTTCTCATATAGAGCCCCGAAGCTGTGGAACAAACTTCCGGATGGTGTCCGGAGCTCAGCTACGCTCACAGAGTAAAAACTACATCGGTCTAATCTAGCGCTCGAATAACTGGTGTGTATCCAAACTGGTCTGGAGTGGTCCTTTTTGGAAACTTCTGCAGAGAGCGAGTGTGAAACAAAGTTAACTTTGCTTTAACCAGAAGGTCCTGCTCCGTTCTCGACAGAACGCAGAAGTAATTGAGAAAGCAGCTCTTTCACTTCACTAGTTCACTTGCAACTCGCTAGCTTTAGTTTGTGCAACCGCCTCATGAGAAACAGTGATTAGTTAAATGATAAAGCAATAAACCCTTAACTACCTTTAATACACAGAAAAGAGCTGAAATCAGCCATTTATTATGTTCAGGGTTCATTATCAGCTCTTTCCTCTCGATGAACCTTAAACCACTCCAGAGCTGTGATTATTAATGCAAAAGAGCACTATTTATCCTTCTATAAACATAAAGCACTATGAAGAATAAAAATACATCAAAAGTTGCTTCGTGAAAGCGTAAAAAAAGAGCTTTAAATGTTGTAATCAGCGCTGGAGTGTGTTAATGCTGCTGAATTATCAATAACCTAACCGTTAGCTCAAATCTTTTTTATGCTGAATGAATGTTGAGACTTGTTTAATCTTTAATTAATAGTGGCTTAGTAAAACTCTAAACTGTGAGCGAGCTAAGCATTAATAAGTGCATTATTATGAGCGTTAAACTAAAACGTTCTAAAGCCTCTAATATCTAATAATTTCATATGTTAAAGGAATACACTTTGAATATTATCTCTAAAAAGCTAAACGCCACCGGTGTTCAGTGACAGCAGATCTGTTTAATCTTTCCCTCACTATATACAAGTTTAATACCAGAAACAAAAAGTGATCGAACATGGATTATTATATTAGAACATTACCATAAAAGGCACCGGAGGGTTCGGGGTTTAAAAACAGATATAAAAGTGATCAAACATTGATTATTATATTAGACATTACCATAAAAGGCACCGGAGGGTTCGGGGTTTAAAAACAGATATAAAAGTGATCAAACATGGATTATTATATTAGAACATTACCATAAAAGGCACCAGAGGGTTCCGGGTTTAAAAACAGATATAAAAGTGATCAAACATGGATTATTATATTAGAACATTACCATAAAAGGCACCGGAGGGTTCCGGGTTTAAAACAGATATAAAAGTGATCAAACATGGATTATTATATCAGAACATTACCATAAAAGGCACCGGAGGGTTCGGGGTTTAAAAACAGATATAAAAGTGATCAAACATGGATTATTATATTAGAACATTACCATAAAAGGCACCGGAGGGTTCGGGGTTTAAAAACAGATATAAAAGTGATCAAACATTGATTATTATATCAGAACATTACCATAAAAGGCACCGGAGGGTTCAGGGTTTAAAAACAGATATAAAAGTGATCAAACATCGATTATTATATTAGAACATTACCATAAAAGGCACCGGAGGGTTCCGGGTTTAAAAACAGATATAAAAGTGATCAAACATGGATTATTATATTAGAACAATACCATAAAAGGCACCGGAGGGTTCAGGGTTTTAAAAACAGATATAAAAGTGATCAAACATTGATTATTATATTAGAACATTACCATAAAAGGCACCGGAGGGTTCGGGGTTTAAAAACAGATATAAAAGTGATCTAACATCGATTATTATATTAGAACATTACCATAAAAGGCGCCGGAGGGTTCGGGGTTTAAAAACAGATATAAAAGTGATCAAACATGGATTATATAATAGAACATTACCATAAAAGGCACCGGAGGGTTCGGGGTTTAAAAACAGATATAAAAGTGATCAAACATGGATTATTATAATAGAACATTACCATAAAAGGCACCGGAGGGTTCGGGGTTTAAAAACAGATATAAAAGTGATCAAACATGGATTATTATATTTAGCACATTACCATAAAAGGCACCGGAGGGTTCGGGGTGTGGGTCCTCCTCTCTTATCATCCAATCAAGAAGTTTGAAAGCAGTAATTGCGCGTAACGCGAACATTGTTTTCACCGAGTTTCAATCGACGAGGAGGAAAAAGTGTTGAAGCAGCAAAACTCGCTCTGAGAAATGATCGCCAGTGCAAGCAGCGACTGCTGTGATTGGTGCTGAGCGTGACGTCAGTAGACGTTTAAAACAAAACACGTTCAAACGAACAAATTTGACTAAACCAGCCAAAACATGATGCTAGCGTCGAGCCTAACTCATTTATGAGTTATATATGTATTTGTTTCGCTGCTGGAGCTATTTAGATAAAGTTTAAACGCTAGCAAACTTTTTTATGCTGAATGAATGTTGAGACTTGTTTAATCTTTATTAACAGTGACTTAGTAAAACTCTAAACTTGAGCGAGCTAAGCATTAATAAGTGCATTATTATGAGCGTTAAACTAAAGCGTTCCAAAAGCATCTAATATCTAAGAATTTCATATTTTGAAGAAATACACTTTGAATATTATCTCTAAAAAGCTAAACGCCACCGGTGTTCAGAGACAGCAGGTCTGTTTAATCTTTCTCTCACTATATACAAGTTTAATACCAGAAACAAAAAGTGATCGAACATTGATTATTATATTAGAACATTACCATAAAAGGCACCGGAGGGTTCAGGGTTTAAAAACAGATATAAAAGTGATCAAACATTGATTATTATATCAGAACATTACCATAAAAGGCACCGGAGGGTTCAGGGTTTAAAAACAGATATAAAAGTGATCAAACATTGATTATTATATTAGAACATTACCATAAAAGGCACCGGAGGGTTCGGGGTTTAAAAACAGATATAAAAGTGATCAAACATCGATTATTATATTAGAACATTACCATAAAAGGCACCGGAGGGTTCGGGGTGTGGGTCCTCCTCTCTTATCATCCAATCAAGAAGTTTGAAAGCAGTAATTGCGCGTAACGCGAACATTGTTTTCACCGAGTTTCAATCGACGAGGAGAAAAAGTGTTGAAGCAGCAAAACTCGCTCTGAGAAATGATCGCAGTGCAAGCAGCGACTGCTGTGATTGGTGCTGAGCGTGACGTCAGTAGACGTTTAAAACAAAACACGTTCAAACGAACAAAATTGACTAAACCAGCCAAAACATGATGCTAGCGTCGAGCCTAACTCATTTATGAGTTATATATGTATTTGTTTCGCTTCTGGAGCTATTTAGATAAAGTTTAAAAGCTAGCTTAGCGCACTAGCATCAACAACTCGTCTGTTTATAATCCATTCTTCATCTTTCCAGCTCTACCTGAAAATATTTAACCCCAGAAACATTTCCTGACATTATTAATACGATATTCTTGTTAATAATAACAGTTCTCTAGTCTGAGGTGATCTTAATCTCCCGCTTAAACTTTCCTCTCGTCACGTGACAGGTTAGCATTAGCCAAGTAAACTAAACATAAGGTGCTACATTTATTAGCGAAAATACACGATCAAGAGATGTGCTTTTTTGGCATTTATCATTGACAAAACTATTAAAAATACAGCTTTTATACTTCCTTCTCTTGGTGAACTTGCATGAGTTTGCTTTAATGGAAAATATGCTAAATATTGGTTTAATTGCGCTAATACTTAAAAAGATAGAAACAGCAAAAATCCCAAAATGATGGTTTATTATCTGAAGCTTTCACAGAGAGGTTAAGGGTTTCATGTGGCTGTAGAAAGTTATCTACTCATCTGTGTTACATTATAAATCTGTCTTAGAACAAATGCTAATGTTAAGTTAATCGACAAAATCTTCATTTTAATTTTGTTATTAATGTCGTTGGTGGATTGGGGGGGGGGCGGAAAAACTACTTTTTGTTCTGAGCTTTAACAAATACATGTGTATGTGTGTGTGTGTGTGTGTGTGTGTGCGTGTGTGTGTGTGCGTGTGTGTGTGTGTGTGTGTGTGTGTGTGCGCGTGTGTGTGTGTGTATAAAAATATAGAAAATGTAAATAAGAAACACACAGCGACTGATTTATGATTGGATTTATTATTATTGTGTGATGTTCTTGTTTTACCCTAAATGTGTTGATTCCACTATTTTATTATTTTTTTCAGTATAGTCCTTTTAACACTTCAAATAAACAACGATTAAAAAATAAAAAGGCAGCTTTGAAACTTAGCATTTAAGAGCGCATGGTTAGGCCCTATGGCCCCGTATTAGAGTTCTTTCCTGCTGTGCGCGCCCATGGAGAGAAGAAGACCACGAGGCCTTCTCAGATGAGAGCAGAACAGTGAACAGAGCGAGTAAGAGCTACGAAAGACAGAGAGAACTCTGAAGGAAGCAATAGTGTTATATGTGGACAGAGGACGAATGTGACAGAGCATCTTTGACCCCCTTCCAGATGGTTCTAGCGAAGGCTTTTAACAATAAAATCTCCCC
>UELW01000069.1:0-62345 GCA_900490495.1 Danionella dracula
TTTCTGTAACTGGGACCGCAAAGAGAACGCGGATAAATAACAGGAAATAATCTGAGGGCTGCTACTGAAACTTATAACCAGATTAAAGCTCCGAGGGCCAACAATTTGTTTTAAGACTAGAGCGCCACTAAATATATAACAATGCAAGTATATAAAAGAACAGAATAGAGCACCTGCAGCAGATCTCTCCCTCGCTGTACTCAGGGTTACCCGATCTGAGCCTCAGTTTCAGCTCAAACTCGACGTAAGCCATCTCACCTCGATAAGCCAGCTCAAATCTCCTCAGAGCAGAAATCTGAGCGTACAAGAACAGATGTTTCCTGATCAAGATCTTGAGATTATGAACAGTTTTATAAAACAAACACACAAACAAGATCGCTCTCAGATGGAGGAAACAGGAAGTGAAAAGAATGAGCGATTTTATATATATTTATTTATCTGTATCTAATGGTCCCATGTAATGTCCTTGTTATAGCACTTAGAATTAATATTTGAGTCTTCTATACTAGCGTTGCACTGTTAATAATGTTCAAAATGCAATATTTCTCATAAAAACATCTTTTGCCAGGCAAAAACACGTTGTTTACACTGGTCCCTCCCACAAACGAGCTTTCAGCACGCCCCCTACTGACCAAAGCTCGTCCAGTTTGAGTAAATCCAGTCACAACTAGCGACGTCTTAAACACGTGTTATTGTTTTAAAACATTATAATCATCAGGCAGCGCCTGTACGTGATGTAACAGCACCTTATATGAGTGAACCAGAGTTTGACACAGAATGATTATTAATGTAGACGTATTGTTTTAATTCATTATTTATTTTGTTATAGGTGTACTTATAATGCCAAAACAAGATCTGGTGGCAATCGCAATTAATTTTTATGCACAAGCTTTGCACAATAGCGTGTAATGTTAGTAACATCCTGTAGGTGCGTTCCACACATGCATTCCAACCTTGGATCCATTGCAGCAGCGATCTTCAATCGTGTGAGATTAGTGCTGTCCTTCCTTTTAGAGAGTCTGAGGGTAAATCATGTTTGAATTTAACTACAGGCTGATCGTCCTCTGTTCACTCCAGCATTCCGCTCGTGGCACAAGGCTGGCAATACCACTTACTTTTTAATATTGTTTTACAATACTCTGAACATGTTTTTATTTTATGCAGCATTAAAATAAATGCATATTTTATGCATGTGTGTGAGGACACACACACACACTCACACTCATAAAAACAGACAAGAGATGGAGCTGTTCTATTGGTTTGTGACTGCTTTTACGCCATTAGGTGCATATATGAACTCATTCTTTGGTAATCCTAACAAAAGTTTAGGATTTATCAAGTGCTGGTCTGCTGCTCTAACACTTCCGGGTCAAACCACGTGCCCTGTTCATCGTAGAGTGGAGCTATCTGCAGTGATTAATCTGATTGGTCAGTGGGTGGGGTCTGGGCAGGGACAAGGAAACAAGGCAGGGATAAGGAACACGAGCCGTTTTCAGCTCAGAAAAAAGGAAAAAAGAATTGCTCAAACATGCATGAAGTAATCTGAAAACTGCTTGAGACATGTTTTTGATGAGGGAACAACACTTCAAGATAACAGGAATGTCATGAATCTATTTAAAAAGAATGTTTAAATATAACAGAATAACTATTTTCAAAAATAATTTTTGTAATTTATGGGAAAAATAATTAAAAAGGGATCAAAGTTGTTTTAAAACTTTTTATGTTGTTTTAAATAAAATGACATGTAAAGGGTAACTCTATTTTATACTATTCAGTTGAAAATGTTTAAAACAAATACATTCCTTACACTTTATTGTTACATCTATTATTTAACATTCTAAACATTTATATATATTAAAATGTTTATTATCACCCTTTTTAATATTTGTATCGTATATTGCACATAAATGCATTTTGAAAATGTATCTTGTAAATATGTTACCACCAGAAATTCGAAACATTCCCGATTTGGAGAATTTTAAATGCAGTGTTAAAACATTTGTGTTCAAACAGAATTATTCTCTTCAATGTTTGTTTGTGTGACCTGTTTTATCTCTGTTGCTGTTTTATGTGTTTTATCTCTATACTCTTGAGTGTCTATGTAAGGTGCCTATCAAGTAAAATGTATTATTATTTTTATAATTAATTTTATTATTAGGGCTCGAGCACCAGCGGTGCAGTTCACCCTTCAAAAATGTGCAAAAAAATTACATATTTTGTACTGTTTCTCTGTTCAAGTTAATCCAATTTCAACAAAAATATGATTATCCTTTTCAGGCTCAACAAAAGCATATGCATCACTGTGACTGCGCTCCAAAAATTGGCTCTACAGCGCCTCCTTTCTGCCCCCCTAAATGTGACCAAAATCTTCTTTTTAGCTGTTTTGACCCATTGAACATGTTAGAAAGCCCACCAAAATTCGTTCGAAGGTCATGTTTAATAAGTATAATAAATGAACACTGTCACTGAACTCGTACCTTGGACGAAAGCTCTGCAGCGCCCCCTTGAATGTGAAAAAGCTTAACTCGCATTTTAATGAACTCCTCTTAGGAAAATTTCCAGATTGAGCTGAAATTTTGTCTGGTGACTCTTAAGGCATTTGGGACCAAAAGTTTTCAAAAACTTAGAAGTTCGGTCTTGCTATGGCACCTTAACGAACTAAATGGATTTCTTATTTTAGCACTCGGATACTTTATCCTAAAATCATGAAAAAATTATGGAATTACGAGCCTACCGTTCTGACCAAATATCTAGGATTGCCTTTTTAACATGCTTCAAAAACCCTTGAAACGCCAGCAGGCGGTGCTTATGCCCCCCGCCCATCGCTGCTTACAGTATTAATTATTATTATTATTATTATGTTTCTCTCATGTGAGAAGCAGCAAAAAACTAATATTTTAGTCATGCAATTTTATAGATTCAGCTTTTCAGAGTTAAAACAGGCGTCCAACTGAATTTCTCTTGAGGTGTTTGATTAACCAATCACTGTCTCTGATCTGACTATATATATGTAAAAAGATAATTATAATAAAATCCACAAAATCATTTAAAAAGCAGCCCACAAGCAGCTCAACTGAGCAGAAAACGTCCCTATCTGGCATCCCTGAAGGTCCTGAGACGAGCTGTTCCGCTCTGAATAAATAAACCTGCGAACGAGGTTATTCTATTAATATCAACATAAAGAACAGAAACAGAGGTTCTGAGACATGCCAATCTTATTCCCTGATTTCAATCGATCGAAAATCACCCAATCGATCGGGAAACCTAATCATTTTATTTAATTGTTAATGATTTATTTGAATATCTTTATTTTATTTTGATTCTTCTAAAAGTGTTTCTTCATCGTTCTAATAGTCGATCTAAATTACTTTGCTTTTTAATTAAAGTTTTTTGTATTTTGTGTTTTTACATTTATTTTTAAAGGCATTTTTTCAATTTTATATAATTTAAATGAATGTGAGTGGTATTTTTTCATCTATCATTTTTGTGTTCGTGGTTCAAAATTAAGTTTATGGAATTTGTTAAGTTATTTATTTAGTTTAGTTTTTCTCATTTACTTTGGTTTCAATTCTTAACTTTAGTATGTTTTATGTTCTCTTATTTTTTTCAGGTGTGGGACGGTTCGGTTCTTCTTCTGCTCTGGTTTGTTTGTAAAGCCCTGCTGTGATCTCTGCAGGAGCCATCTCAGGTTCACCGTCCGCGTGCTGCAGGAGCAGAAGAAGGAGACAGGAGACAGGAGAGGCTCTGGAGGGTGTGCTCGTGCTTTATTATCAAAGAGTTGAGTCAGAGATGCAGAGCGCGCTCCGGAGGTGCTTCGGCGCGGTACTATGGTGTCAGGAAACATCAGCATCGGTTCTCCGGCTCGGATCCGTTTAAAAACCGACCTTCACGGGAACTCCAGAGTACCAGAAAGCACCTCCTGAACGCTCACGCACACACACACACACACACTCTCTCTCTCTCTAGGAGGGAGACCTTACAAAAGAACCCGGAGAGAGACAGAGGCAGAGAAAAACATCGAACACCACAGAAATCGATCCACTAGGAGTGGGACACAGAGGCTTTGTACAAAACACAGCGTTACAATCAGAGCCAGCTCAAACACAGCGATAGGTCTCCACACCACCCTCAGAGAGCGAGAGGAGCCTCTGGTCTCCACACCACCCTCAGAGAGCGAGAGGAGGCTCGGGTCTCCACACCACCCTCAAAGAGCTAGCGGAGCCTCGGGTCTCCACACCACACTCAAAGAGCGAGAGGAGCCTCTGGTCTCCACACCACCCTCAGAGAGCGAGAGGAGTCTCTGGTCTCCACACCACCCTCAGAGAGTGAGAGGAGCCTCTGGTCTCCACACCACCCTCAAAGAGCTAGCAGAGCCTCGGGTCTCCACACCACCCTCAGAGAGCGAGAGGAGTTTTGGGTCTCCACACCACCCTCAGATAGCTAAAGTAGCCTCGGGTCTCCACATTACCCTCAAAGAGCAAGAGGAGCCTCGGGTCTCCACATCACTTTCAGAGAAGGAGAGGAGCCTCAGGTCTTCCACCCCAGAGATGGAGAGAAGCCTCGGGTCTCCACACCCCCTCAGAGAGCGAGAGGAGCCTCGGGTTTCCACACCACTTTCAGAGAAGGAGAGGAGCCTCAGGTCTTCCATCCCAGAGATGGAGAGAAGCCTCGGGTCTCCACACCCCCTCAGAGAGCGAGAGGAGCCTCGGGTTTCCACACCACTTTCAGAGGATGAGAGGAACCTCGGGTCTTCACACCACCCTCAAAGTGCCTTTCCTGAGGAAATCTATGCTGAGAAGTGCTTTATGATCAGTGATGAAAGGAGAAGCTTTGATCGTCTGACAAAAGCTCTTCAAATCGAAGCCAAACGTTACAGTAGATTCAGAAAAACCCAGGATTGAGTCTGTTCTCTTCTCTGGTGAGAGGAGCTGAAGATCTCGCTGCAGCAGCTCTGTGTGTTTCAGAGCGACCAAGAGAGAGAATGACCTAAACTCTGAGTAAGCCGCTCTGCAGAAGAGTGAATCCAGCGAACTAACGGAGGAGTTGAGGTTCTTCAGGATGAGCTCTGATGGTTGGTTGGTTTGAGCGTAGAGGGAATCAGATCGTGAGTGTGTGTGGTGGAGCGGTTTGGAACGGTTTGCACGCTTACATCTCAGATTATTCTTTCATTTTCATTTAATTTTCTAGAAAAATAGAGCCACTGGAGTCCTCCGCGGCGCTTCCAGGGTAGAAAAATACCTTCAGCTTCAAATATATTCTGATCTGCGCCTCAAAAATAAACCTTTGCATCAAAATAAAGTCTGTGCTCCGCGAGAAAACTTCTCAAGCGCTGAGAGGAGTGGTCTGGGCCCGAAAGCCTCCAAGTGCCATCTCTCCTCTGCTTCCACACCAGTCCCCAGAAAAATAGTTCCTTGGAGTTTTTACTTTTTAGAAGCATGTTCTGGGAGATAAAGTCAATCTGTTCTTTAAAAATAAAGATTCATAGGTAAAATAATAAAAAAAAAAATTTATACGGTGAGAATTTAGTTTAGCTGTTTTTCTTGAGGTTCAAACACACACTGCTCAGTCAAACACTCCAGCCAAGAAAACAAAAAAACAGGAGCTGTAACACCTTAAAGAATAAAAGCTAAAATAAGGCTCAGGCCCATAAAGCAGCATGCTCTCGTGAGGAGAGGAGGGAAGAGAAGAGAGGAGACACGGGAAGAAGAGAGGAGAAGGGTCAGTGTGCAGCTGATTGTCACACATTTACAAAAATAGATTTTAAACCCGTCAATGTTTTTGGCGTTTGATTTATTTTTACGCTTTGGAAACGTTTTCTTCAAAGGGATCGGACAGGAAAGGACCAGAGAAAAACTGGAATGCCTCGGCAGCACGGGGAACTGAAGAGAGTCTCAGAGACTCGTCAATGATGGATCTCGAGGGCTTGTCATGGTTCATCAGTGTTCGGGCCCCGACCGGAGCTTCTGAGAGGCTCCCAAACAGTAGAGCTGTAAACTTGAGCTTTACTCTCTGAGAGTGTTTGGTGCTCCTGTTTCAGTTTCACCATCCATTCCTCTCAGAGCAGAAACCGGAGAGTGAAACTGAAATGCTAGTGGAGTAACAGGGCTGTTTCAGTTTTATTGACCAAATCGTGTGAAATGTCAGCGTTCAAAGATGTGAGCAGATCTCCTGAAGCCCAGCTACCACCCTCAGATAGAGTACATTCAGTTCTGGAGAAAAAACGTGCGTGGACAGTGAAACGGAAACGCTGTTCAGATTAAACTCCATCAACAATAACAGAGTGCTTCTATGAGTTTAGGGTAGCATCGAGAAAAGGACTGTGAAACTGTAACACTTCTGCACAGTAACATCAGAGTAGAATTAACTCTATCCAGGGTAGAAGCAAACACACTCTAGTACAGCTGAACACTGAAGCATTCGATAACATTCTGCAGCTCACAGTTGACTTTTTTGTTCCTTTCTCACTGTAAAATAATAGTTTGACGAAAGAGATAAAGTACCAGGTGAGAGGCTCTCTGTTCATTTAACTCTAGGACCAGACTTCAGCAGAGTCGGTTTAACTCCAGCTGTGGCTGCTGCTTCGGAGTCTGAAGTCCGCAGCTCAGAGCTCCACGGGACTGAGAGGAGCCCGGTACAGGCAGCGCGTGCGGGAGAGGTGCCGTACCCCGGTCCGCGTCTCCTCAGAGTCCATTAGCTCTCCCAGACTTCCGCGCGCAGCAATATCCAGGTGGGCGCCCGTTCCGGATCACAGGAGCGCGCTAACATTCGTCAGTCCGTCGATGCGCCCCGCGTCCTGGTTACACGTGCAGCACTTCGGGCGCGCCCGCCGTCGCGCGCTCTCTCCGGTAGCGCTCCATCCAGTCTCGTAACTCGGAGATCCGGTAGCCCTCGGGCCCGCGACCTCCCTGGTACACCACCTTCTCGTCCAGCAGGATGTAGAGGCGCTCGAAGTAGGCTCCGTACGCCGCGTTGGACGCGTTCTCCATGGTGTCCACCACCACCACTGCACTGCCCGGCGCTTCGCGCGTCATCAGCTCAGCCGCGCGCTGCCGGTCCTCCAGGCACCGGTGGCGCGGGATCTGGTAAGGTGCGTCCGAGCTCACCCAGCCGTCGGACGGATGCGCCTCCTCGATGTAGACCAGCAGCGAGTCCGCGATGTCCGCGTACTGCAACGCGACGCGCTGGAACGCCGACAGCCGCGCCATGAACGGCGGTCAGGAACAGCTGCCGAAGTTGAGAATGAGTGGTCTGCCGCCGCGCTCGTAGTCCAGGATCCGCTGTGCGCCTCCTCGCGCGTCAGAGCCCAGAGGAACCACCGCGGTGTTGGGCGCGTCGCCGCCGAGCCGCGCACGCTTGAAGAAGTCCAGCTTCTGGCCGTACCAGACAGCGCGCAGCGACTCCGGCGTGAACATCCGGTTGGAGTCGGAGATCCAGAGCGGCGGGTCGTCGGGGCTCCCCGCGTCGCGCTCGCGCATCTTCATCAACAGCTTTCGGCGGATGCACAGGAAGTCCAGCAGCCAGAGCATCGCAGCTGCGAACAGGAAGCGCGGCAGCAGCAGCAGGCACATCGCGGCACTCCAGAGTGCGTTGGCCATGTGGACACCGGTGGCACTGGGAAGCAGCTCCATCATCCCGGCGCGGCGTGCGCGGTCACAGGAGACGCGGAGACAGCCCAGCCGCGCGCTCTCTCTGGCGCACGCGGACTCACTCTCACAGGCGCGCTCGTTCTGTTTCTCTCTCGTTCCCTCTCTCTCTCTTTCTCTCTCTCTCTGACTCACTCACTCACTCACTCACTCTATCGCCTCGCGCGTCCCGGTTTTTATAGGAGCTGTGAGGATTTTACTGAAAAACAACCCGCCTCCGCGCGCGCACCGCCTCCTCCTCACATGGAGAGGATTTGCCTCCGGTCAACCCGGAGAGAGACAGAGGGAGGAGAGAGGGGGAAGAGAGAGTGAGCATCAGGGAGAGAGAAGCTGATGCTGCAGATGAACTCGCGGACTCAGAGGATGGAGCTCCTCCCAGATGAACGCTGAGGCTGTTTCACTTTCAGAAACATTCGTTCATTAGAACTCAGAGTCTCAGAGAAGGTTTGAATTCAGCTCCTAAACGGAGAGAGAGAGAGAGAGAGATGAGGACTAAAGCCGTGTTTTGTGATTGTAACGCCTCTCTCTTTCTCTCTCTTCCCCCCTCTCTCTCGCTCCTCTCTCTCTTCTCTCCCTCTCTTTCTATCTCTATTCTTCCCCCTCTCTTTCTCACTCTCTTCTCTCGCTCCTCTTTCTCTTCTCCCCCCTCTCTTTCTCACTCTCTCTCTTTTCTCTCGCTCCTCTCTCTCTTCTCCCCCTCTCTCTCATTCTCTCTGTCATCTCGATATTAAACATAGATGAGTGAGAGACTCTGAGTTTGGGGTCGTAGAGTTTCTAATGGAGACAGCTAAAAAATCTTGTATCTCGGCGCAAACATGCGGCTGCTCTTCCTCGAGTGTCCTCTGGGGGTCGCACCTCACTTCTTTGACTTGAATTGAGAATCGTGCAAGGTCTAGATTCCATCGAGAGCTTTCTAAAGGTTTGGGGATGTACTGTTGGATTATTCTGTGACACTGAACCCTGAGAGAACCTTCTGCATGAGCTCAATCTTGTCTCTGGAAATATAGACTGAGTTGGTTCCAAAACTAACCTGCAGAAGAGAGAGAGAGAGAGAGAGAGATGAGAGGAGAGGGCGAGAGAGAGAGATGAGAGGAGAGAGAGAAGAGAGGAGAGAGAGAGAGAGAGAGAGAGAGACAGACATGGCTGATGAAAGAGATACAGATACACAGCTGCTGAGGAGAGAGAGAATTGCACACCCACCAAACACACCCCACCAGTCACACACATCCACCCAAACACACCCCACCAGTCACTCACATCCACCAAACACACCCCTCATTCACACTCATCCACCAAACACACCCACAACCAGTCACACTCCTCCCCCAAACACACCCCCACCACGTCACACACACATTCCCCCGACAAACACCCCCCCACCAGTCCAACACATCCACCAACAACACCCTCCCACCAGTCACACACATCCACCAAACACCCCCCACCAGTCAAGACACATCCACCAAACACACCCCCATGTCCCTCTCGTCATCCAAACACACCCCACCAGTCACTCTCATCCACCAAACACACCCCACCAGTCACACTCATCCACCAAACACCCTCCACCAGTCACACTCGTCCACCAAACACCCCCCCACCAGTCACACACATCCACCAAACACCCCCACCCAGTCACAACACATCCACCAAACACCCCCCCACCAGTCACACACATCCACCAAACACACACCCACCAGTCACTCACATCCACCAAACACACCCCACCAGTCACACTCATCCAACCAAACACACCCCCACCAGTCACACACATCCACCAAACACCCCCCACCAGTCACACACATCCACCAAACACCCCCCACCAGTCACACACATCCACCAAACACCCCCCACCAGTCACACACATCCACCAAACACACCCCATCGGTCCCTCTCGTCATCCAAACACACCCCACCAGTCACTCTCATCCACCAAACACACCCCACCAGTCACACTCATCCACCAAACACCCTCCACCAGTCACACTCGTCCACCAAACACCCCCCACCAGTCACACTCATCCACCAAACACCCTCCACCAGTCACACTCGTCCACCAAACACCCCCCACCAGTCACACTCATCCACCAAACACCCTCCACCAGTCACACTCGTCCACCAAACACCCCCCACCAGTCACTCTCATCCACCAAACACACCCCACCGGTCACTCTCATCCACCTAACACACCCCACCAGTCACACTCATTTATCAAACACACCCCACTGGTCACCCTCATCCACCAAACACACCCCACCAGTCACACTCATCCACCAAACACACCACTCCAGTTACACTCGTCCACCAAACACACCCCACCAGTCACTCTCATCCACCAAACACACTCCACCAGTCACACTCATCCACCAAACACACCCCACCAGTCACACTCATCCACCAAACACACCCCACCGGTCACACTCGTCCACCAAACACACCCCACCATGTACATTCCACCAAACAACCCCCAAATGTGACACTCATCCACCAAACACACCCCATCGTTATCATTGAACACGTTAAAGAAGTGGAGCTGTTAATGGATGCACAGACAGGTATACTTGATATAACTTGAGCTCCTTTCAACTCCTTCTTTTATGTTTCTCATGTGAGAGGAAGGAGTCCAGGAGTAAGGGGGTAGTTCCCCTGGAGATGTCCTGTACATTTAACATAAGCAAATAACACCCAGTCTAAGCAGTATCTGCATGCTGTAGGATGACGTAATTTTTACAAAATTTGTATGTTGCATCACCTATGATGTGTTTTACAGGGTTGTCTCATAACAGCGTTCCACACGGACTCAGCTAGCTACATAGCTGCAACGTGTAGAATGCAATAGATTTAGAATTACTGGATTAGCCGGAAACACAGAAAAGATTTATTCTGAAGTATTTGAGCGAGGAATGCAGTATTCTTCGGTGTTTAGCTCCGCAACCTCAGTCGAAGCTTAATATGAAGCAAATTAACAAGATGTCCTGCCAACGGTTGCTTAATCACCTGCGCTCCTTACAGCAGAGCGCTCGATGAGCTCCACTGTTATTTACTACAATCTTAATGAGCTTAAACCCTAATTTTACCTCTTACACAGAAACCTAATTACAGGGAAACACTGGCACGCCTGTGCACGCTGTCTAATCTATGACACAGTTCACACATCCCTCAGCTGGGGGCACCCAGGGAGAGCCATAGCAAGTGGCTAGTTCTGAGCTAATGTAGCTATCTCTTTAGGCTGAGTGTTTGATTTTTTTTGAACCTGAACTTTTGAGTCCATAACCTGAGTTGAGTTCTTACACTCACCTCATACGACGAATAGAGAATAAACGAGGGTAAATACACTCGCTTCCTGTTTGTATTGAGAGAGAGAGAAGAAAAAGAGAGGAGACAGATGATTGGCCTGCTCTAGTGAGAGGTGGACTGTGATTGGCCTGCTCTAGTGAGAGATGTATCCTGATGGGCTCGCTCTAGTGAGAGATGGAATGTGATTGGCCTGCTCTAGTGAGAGATGGACTGTTATTGGCCTGCTCTAGTGAGAGATAGACCGCGATTGGCCCACTCTAGTGAGAGATGGAATGTGATTGGCCTGCTCTAGTGAGAGATGGAAAGTGATTTGCCCGCTCTCATGAGAGATAGACCGCGATTGGCCCACTCTAGTGAGAGATGGACCATAATTGGCCTGCTCCAGCTCAGCGTTACCTCAGATGAACCTTGAGAAGAGTCTGGCAGGAGCTCGCGGGTCGTTCCAGGACGCTCTAGAGAGACTGCAGCTCTGAAAACAACACAAACAACAGCAGAGCATCAGAGTCCACGTGAAGCGCTGCACAGCTCACCACCACTCCGAGCCTGAGGTGCAGCTCACGAGAGGAGCTCAGATCTCTGCTTTTCTCTTCTTAATCTTCTGCAGAACCCAGGGATACTAGAGAAACCGCTTTAATATCTGATCAACTTATCTCTTAAAGTTATCTCTTTAATATATAATAATACATTTTGTACGTTTTTGTATATATTTTTTATAATTATTATTGCATTTAGAAGAGAGAACAGAGGTTCTGTTAATAAGCTGCTATTTTACTCGATCTTTGAATCAATATTTCTTATTGATCATCCACTGATATCTGGACCTGTTGCAGTTGCCAGTTCAGAGTGAAAGGATCTTTAAATGCTATCTTTACTGAGAAGACAAGAAATATTTTTTAGGAATGAAGCTGTTTTCTGTGTAGAAAAAGAAATCTGAGTTTCATGCAACGTTTAAGAACTCGAGAGGCTGAACAAAACAGATGTGTGTGACGCAGAGAAAATAACACCTGCGTGTGTGATCAAACACAGCGCGGGAAACTCTACCATCACACCTCTTATACTGGGGAGAGAGAGAGAGTTAGTGGGGGTGGGCAAGAGAGGGAAGGAGAGAGAGAGGGAGGGAGAGAGGGAAAGAGAGAGAGAGGGAGGGAGAGAGGGAAGGAGAGAGAGAGGGAGGGAGGAGAGGGAGAGGATGGAAGGAGAGGGAGGGAGGGAGAGAGGGAAGGAGAGGAGAGAGGGAGGGGTAGAGAGAGGGAAAGGAGAGGAGGAGCGGAGGAGAGAGAGTGAAGGGTGGGGATGGGGCAACAGGTGAAAGAGAGAAAAAAAGGGGAGGGGCGAGAGGGAATGAGGGAGAGAGGGAAGGAGAGAAATTGAGGGGGAGAGATGAAGAGAGGGGAGAGAAAGTGTGAGTGAGAGAGTGAGGAAAAAGAGAGATGTCCGGGGAGAGAGACATGCAAACATTGGGACAGTGTTGAAGATGTTTCGATCAGAAGTGATTAGAAATCTCTAAAAAGCATTGATCAGTTAATTGATTAGCTGAACTCTCGTGGCGAGTCACTAATTCCTCGCTCAGAAAGAGAGAGAGAACCCTTTCATCTTCTAAAGGTTGATTCAGGGCTGAAATCTGTCCTGCTTGAGTCCTGCCGTGTTCAGGGGATTAAAGCGTCTGAGAGGGAACATCATGATGCTTGTTTCCATGGAGACGCGATGAACCTCTGCCTCTTCCATCATCCTCTGTTGAAAACAGTTTCTGGCCATGGCTGTAAAAAAAATGGGCGGATCAAGTCTTCACTAGCATGGGACTGCATCGCTTCTGGTTAACCAAATATGGGTCCAGAGAGGCGGAACATGGGAGTAGCAAAGACGTCTGATTTGCTGAATGTTTAAATGTAATAAATCCTAAACAAAGCAATTTAAAAATAATTCTCCTCCTCCAGGGGTGGAAACATGTTTTCAGCTCCAAAGTTGTTCAGTTTTAACATTGGAGTGAATGAGAACCTGCTCACTTCTGACCCCACCCCCTTGGCATTAATGGTAGCGTAATTTTTTAAAAGTAACTAATTGGTTACTTTTAACAGTAACTCGTTACTTTTCAACACAATTAACTAGTAAAGTAACTTCGTTACTTTTTGAGTCAAGTAACTAGTAACGTAACTAGCTACTACTATTTAGTAACTAGCACAACACTGGTTGCTTGCAGGTAATGAGTTTCCATCATGACGAGGCCCATCTGAGGGTTATGTTTTAGCACAGAGATTTGTGTAGAGGCTTTGGACTCAAAGACGGCGAATCAAAGAGTGTTTTTAGCCGTGCAGCCCCAGTTTTTAGGTGTAGTGGGATTTAACCCAGATTAAGAATAAAATGCTTGCTGAAAACGAGTGAGTGAGTTCAGAAGCTTGTTGATCAGCCGCAGCGCTTGTCCTCGAACGCCCTCTGCGCTCTTCAGGGCAGGCGCGGGACCCAATCAAGAGTCTGATTGGTTAATGCATGGTATGACGCTCTCAATTCTCTCTTCAATGGAGCCGAACTCAGGGGCTCACAAGCTCCGCGGGGAAAACAGATAGGGACAGTTACCACCAGGGAAAAAAGATGGAGGAGAGAGAGAGATGGTGAGAGAGGGAGAGAAAGAGATGGAAGAGGAGGAGAGAGAGGGGAAGAGAGAAAGAGAGAGAGAGATGGTGAGAGAGGGAGAGAAAGAGATGGAAGAGGAGGAGAGAGAGGGGAAGAGAGAAAGAGAGAGAGAGATGGTGAGAGAGGGAGAGAAAGAGATGGAAGAGGAGGAGAGAGAGGGGAAGAGAGAAAGAGAGAGAGAGATGGTGAGAGAGGGAGAGAAAGAGATGGAAGAGGAGGAGAGAGAGGGGAAGAGAGAAAGAGAGAGAGAGATGGTGAGAGAGAGGAGAAGAGAGAGAAAAAAGAGAGGGAAGAGAGAAAGAGCGAGAGATTGAGAGAGAGAGGGGACAGAGAGAAGAGAGAGAAACAAGAAAAGGGAAGAGAGAGAGAAAGAGGAGGGAGACAATAGTGAAAGGAGAGAGAGACAGAAAGAGGGAGAGAAGAAAGAAAGAGGGGAAGGAAGTGAGAGAGGAGTGAGAAGATAGAAGATAGATAGACATGGGGTAGAGATAGAGATACGCAGAAAGAAATGGATAGACATAAGAAGAGAGGCTAGAGAGAAAAACTTAAACCCAGAGAAACAGAAAAGGGCCTTCAGACCTTTAGTCTAGTTTAAAATAAAACATGAAATAAAAACATCAAAGGCAAAACAATTTTCTAAATCCTGAATAAGACTCAAGGAGAACATATGAGAATCGAGTGAAGTTTATGATATTTGGACCTATGACTTGGAGTTATGAAGCAAAATATAAATTTTTCATTGCTCCGGACCTCTAGGGGCACCGTGGTAAAGCTATACCTCAAACACATGCAGAGCTTGCTCAATGCTGAGATGTTGGCTACATCCCAATCTGCACAATAGCCACTATTTTTAGGGTGTGAAATAAAAATTAGTATCCGAGCGGGTCTCGGATGAGAACTTTCTCTGAATGAATTCTGAAGAGGAGATCAATGAATGCTGAACAGGCTGATATTACCCACAATCCCCTGCACTCGGGCGGAAGGAGTTTTCTCTGGGACCCAAACAAGCAAACTCTCTGTAATACGGCATTTTAAAAGAAGAAGCTCAGAAATCAATAATATCATATTATCAATATCAACAGTTATATATATTATTAGAATAGTTTTAATGAGAGAAAGAGAAGTTCTTGCACACGTCAGTTCTTGCACACGCCAAGCACAACTGCTTCAGTCACATGATGTTTTAGAGCATCCCAGATAGAGAAAAACGAGTGTCCACTTTAAGGGTGCAGCAGAAGTGTTCAGTTTGGGACACAGCAATGCTTTGAGATAACTTTAGTGAGTGGTTCAGAAAATTGACTGATGTTCCAGATCTACGAGAGAGAAGAAGTGTGCCTACCAGCATTCAGCATCACCTTCTTCCTTATAATTCCTTTCACAGAGGGAACACACACCTGCAGCTGCTCTCTGCGGTCAAGAAAGAGTCATGAATCTCTAGGGACTCTCTTGTTATTTCCGGAAGGTGTTTCCGGATCGCTCCTGTTATCAGAAGGTAAAAGATTGTCTATCCTTCTGACCCTCTTCATGTTTCCCAAGCCTCACAAGTCCAAGCTTGGCCCTCTCATCCGCTGGCGCTAAATGCGGCCGTTTCGTAACAGCCATCACACACGCGTCTTGCAAACACAGCCTCCTGTTTGCTCACGGGGGTTATCTCACCGGGTCACAATCACCAAAACACACCAAAAAAACCTCCAAAACAAGATGTTCCTGCGGTGCTGGTGACGCACGGCCGGCTGGTTCAGCATGACTTTGATTAACCCTCACCTGTCCTCCGATTGACTTCAAGTGAGATCGTCTTATCCTCTCCGTGTCAGATCAGATCAGATTCAGATCAGTTCCTCTCAGGTGCTGGGGAGGAACACAAATGTTTTTCTTTTGATAAAAGAGAACATTGATCTGAACCGAGTCACCTCAGCTTCCCTCATCAGCTGCTGCGCTCAACTAGCCTCTGGATTATCTCCATAAGCTCTTTTGAACTCTGATAAAGTTTTACTCACGTGTAAATATTTGAGTGACAATCTACTGTAAAAGATGGACCTTTGTTCTGATGGATCGATCTCAATCACTCAAAAGATCCCTACGACCTCCGTGTTTCTGGGCTGCAGGAAGGAAGGGTTAACCGTGAGGCTTGGCAAAGCTTCAGGAGGGAAATCCTGTGCCATCGGTAGGCACTGTGCCCACTGGGAATTTCTTTCTCTATCACTCTGCCTCTCTTACTCACACCCAATCACACTTCTTCTGTAAACCTGAACCAGAGAGAGAGAGAGACACTGCTGTCAGTGCTGCTGAAAACAGTTTCAGTTTCACACAGAAAGCTTTTATTTTTTGTCAGTGGCTCTGGACAGTCAACCTTCCTGGGTAAAACTAAGAAGCTAGAGATGAAGATGGAGAGCAGCGCCGGAGGTTCTGATGGTGAAACTGAAACACTGTTCAGCAGCGCCGGAGGTTCTGACGGTGAAACTGAAACACTGTTCAGCAGCGCCGGAGGTTCTGACGGTGAAACTGAAACACTGTTCAGCAGCGCCGGAGGTTCTGACGGTGAAACTGAAACACTGTTCAGCAGCGCCGGAGGTTCTGACGGTGAAACTGAAACACTGTTCAGCAGCGCCGGAGGTTCTGACGGTGAAACTGAAACACTGTTCAGCAGCGCCGGAGGTTCTGACGGTGAAACTGAAACACTGTTCAGCAGCGCCGGAGGTTCTGACGGTGAAACTGAAACACTGTTCAGCAGCGCCGGAGGTTCTGACGGTGAAACTGAAACACTGTTCAGCAGCACCGGAGGTTCTAACGGTGAAACTGAAACACTGTTCAGCAGCGCCGGAGGTTCTGACGGTGAAACTGAAACACTGTTCAGCAGCGCCGGAGGTTCTAACGGTGAAACTGAAACACTGTTCAGCAGCGCCAGAGGTTCTGACGGTGAAACTGAAACACTGTTCAGCAGCGCCGGAGGTTCTGACGGTGAAACTGAAACACTGTTCAGCAGCGCCGGAGGTTCTGATGGTGAAACTGAAACGCTGTTCAGCAGCGCCGAAGGTTCTGACGGTGAAACTGAAACACTGTTCAGCAGCGCCAGAGGTTCTAACGGTGAAACTGAAACACTGTTCAGCAGCGCCGGAGGTTCTGACGGTGAAACTGAAACACTGTTCAGCAGCGCCGGAGGTTCTGACGGTGAAATTGAAACACTGTTCAGCAGCGCTGGAGGTTCTGACGGTGAAACTGAAACACTGTTCAGCAGCGCCGGAGGTTCTGACGGTGAAACTGAAATACTGTTCAGCAGCGCTGGAGGTTCTGACGGTGAAACTGAAACACTGTTCAGCAGCGCCGGAGGTTCTGATGGTGAAACTGAAACACTGTTCAGCAGCAATAGAGGTTCTGACTGTGAAACTGAAGCACTGTTCAGCAGCGCCGGAGGTCCGGACGGTGAAACTGAAACACTGTTCAGCAGCGCCGGAGGTTTTGACGGTGAAACTGAAACACTTTTCAGCAGCGCCGGAAGTTCTGACGGTGAAACTGAAACACTGTTCAGCAGCGCCGGATATTCTGACGGTGAAACTGAAACACTGTTCAGCAGCGCCAGAGATTCTGATGGTGAAACTTATATACTTTTCAGCAACGCCGGAAGTTCTGATGGTTGAACTGAAACATTGTTCAGCAGCACCAGAGGTTCTAACGGTGAAACTGAAACACTGTTTAGCAGCGCCGGAGGTTCTGACGGTGAAACTGAAACACTTTTCAGCAGCGCTGGAGGTTCTGACAGTGAAACTGAAACACTGTTCAGCAGCGCCGGAGGTTCTGACGGTGAAACTGAAACACTGTTCAGCAGCACCAGAGATTCTGATGGTGAAACTGAAATACTGTTCAGCAGCGCTGGAGGTTCTGACGGTGAAACTGAAACACTGTTCAGCAGCGCCGGAGGTTCTGACGGTGAAACTGAAACATCATTCAGCAGCGCCGGAAGTTCTGACGGTGAAACTGAAACACTGTTCAGCAGCGCCGGATATTCTGACGGTGAAACTGAAACACTTTTCAGCAGCGCTGGAGGTTCTGACGGTGAAACTGAAACACTGTTCAGCAGCGCCAGAGATTCTGACGGTGAAACTGAAACACTGTTCAGCAGCACCAGAGATTCTGATGGTGAAACTTAAATACTTTTCAGCAGCGCCGGAAGTTCTGACGGTGAAACTGAAACACTGTTCAGCAGCACCAGAGGTTCTAACGGTGAAACTGAAACACTGTTTAGCAGCGCCGGAGGTTCTGACGGTGAAACTGAAACACTTTTCAGCAGCGCTGGAGGTTCTGACGGTGAAACTGAAACACTGTTCAGCAGCGCCGGAGGTTCTGACAGTGAAAGTGAAACACTGTTCAGCAGCACCAGAGATTCTGATGGTGAAACTGAAACACTGTTCAGCAGCGCCGGAGGTTCTGACAGTGAAACTGAAACACTGTTCAGCAGCACCAGAGATTCTGATGGTTAAACTGAAACACTGTTCAGCAGCCCCGGAGGTTCTGACGGTGAAACTGAAATACTGTTCAGCAGCACCAGAGATTCTGATGGTTAAACTGAAACACTGTTCAGCAGCGCCGGAAGTTCTGATGGTTAAACTGAAACACTTTTCAGCAGCGCCGGAGGTTCTAACGGTGAAACTGAAACACTGTTCAGCAGCGCCGGAGGTTCTGATGGTGAAACTGAAACACTGTTCAGCAGCACCGGAGGTTCTGACGGTGAAACTGAAACACTGTTCAGCAGCGCTGGAGGTTCTGACGGTGAAACTGAAACACTGTTCAGCAGCGCTGGAGGTTCTGACGGTGAAACTGAAACACTGTTCAGCAGCGCTGGAGGTTCTGACGGTGAAACTGAAACACTGTTCAGCAGCGCCGGAGGTTCTGATGGTGAAACTGAAACACTGTTCAGTAGCGCCGGAGGTTCTGACGGTGAAACTGAAACACTGTTCAGCAGCGCCGGAGGTTCTAACGGTGAAACTGAAACACTGTTCAGCAGCACCGGAGGTTCTGACGGTGAAACTGAAACACCGTTCAGCAGCACTTGAGGTTCTGACGGTGAAACTGAAACACTGTTCAGCAGCGCCAGAGGTTCTAACGGTGAAACTGAAACACTGTTCAGCAGCACTTGAGGTTCTGACGGTGAAACTGAAACACTGTTCAGCAGCGCCGGAGGTTCTGACGGTGAAACTGAAACACTGTTCAGCAGCGCCGGAGGTTCTGACGGTGAAACTGAAACACTGTTCAGCAGTGCTGGAGGTTCTGACGGTGAAACTGAAACACTGTTCAGCAGCGCCGGAGGTTCTGATGGTGAAACTGAAACACTGTTCAGCAGCACTTGAGGTTCTGACGGTGAAACTGAAACACTGTTCAGCAGCGCCGGAGGTTCTGACGGTGAAACTGAAACACTGTTCAGCAGCGCCGGAGGTTCTGACGGTGAAACTGAAACACTGTTCAGCAGTGCTGGAGGTTCTGACGGTGAAACTGAAACACTGTTCAGCAGCGCTGGAGGTTCTGATGGTGAAACTGAAACACTGTTCAGCAGTGCTGGAGGTTCTGACGGTGAAACTGAAACACTGTTCAGCAGTGCTGGAGGTTCTGACGGTGAAACTGAAACACTGTTCAGCAGCGCCGGAGGTTCTGACGGTGAAACTGAAACATCAATCAGTAGCGCCAAAGGTTTTGACAATGAAATTAAATCACTTGAGGTCAGCAGCCTCTTTCAGAATTCTTCAGATCGGCTTCTCTTTTATTGCATTTGTTGCTGCACGTCACACCAGTGATTGCTCTTCTTCCGTCTCAAGATCAAATCCTGGAGTAAATCACACTGATCTGCACTTCCGGGTAGTGAGCCCTGCTCCTCAGCTAACCTGCGTAATAAACTGCTAATAAAGTGCTACAGTCCAGCAGATTTCCTCGAGGGAGTCCCTGAGAAGCTCAGGAAGAGCTAAACCCCAGCATTAGCCTCAATGCTATTTTAGCAGCACTCACAGAAAGATGTCTGTAGGGCCAGTGTTGGGTTTAAGAGTCTCAGATTATTGCAGGCTGTCTAAACAGTGCAGCTCCTTCAGACCATTACATAACACTGGTTTAGATGGAAAACACTAAGCTTAACAAACAGCAGTAAGAAGATCATCCATCAGGGTTGACGAACACTTTAGGTATTTATTTTACATTGATTGTTATTTTTTTTGTCCTTGTTGAAAATGATATATGTTGTGTTTTTATATAAATGTGTGGGTTCCCTCACAGTCCAGGAATCTACTCTAGGAGAACTCGAGGAGGACAGGATCAGGTTCAGGGTTAGGGTTTGTGGTTTTTCAGCATCAAATACTTCATTCAAAGTCAAATCTGTTTCTGAAATGTTGAAAAACAAATCTTAGTAATGCTCAGGCTGCTCTTCCAGTGGTGACGTTAGGTACTGCACTCAAATTGAGCCTGACTCACTGTTTAAAGATCAGAATCTTATACAAACCTTGATGAAGATCTTGATAGAGTTCTCTTGACTTTAGGCTTTGGAGGACAGATTTTGTGATCAGAGCTCTCCTCAAGCATTCCCTATTTCTAAGATCCTTGTTTTCTCTTTCTTCTCTGTTTAACATCCAGAGAAATGAACGTCTCCATGCTGAAAATGCTCTCATGCAAACACAGTGTTTAGAGAGAAAGATAGAGGAGAGAGGTGTTTTTCAATGTAAAGCTGCTGTAGAGCGTGAGAGAGAGAGAGGGAGAGGGAGAGGGAGAGAGAGAGAGAGCGGAGTCGTTTGAGGACAGCTATGGGGTGCTGGGGTGCACTCTGAAGAAGCTTCTCTGAATCATTAAACCGCTGCGCTCCAAACCGTCCGTCAATTTTTAATCATCCTCAGCCCTCGACGCCTCCCTGACAAGCTTCAGCGCGTTACGTGGATGCTGTGGGCGTCCGCATGTTGCTATGCAGTTGCCATGGTGATTTAGGCTGTTGCTACGCAATAGTTGAGATCTAACTTTGGCACTCTAAAGTAGTTTCATCCCTTGCGCCGGCGTTTGAAGCAAAGGAGAACAGAGGTAAAGGGGAGAAGGCAGGATAGACATCGGATGCGAGGGTGACTCTTCCACGATTCCACTCGAGGTGCTTTAGAGATGGAGCGCATTTAATGCAGAAATATATTAGAAATGTAAGTTAGGCTTTGTGAAGTAAATAACGAAATACATAAATTGTTCCTGCAAAAAATGGTTTGTGCGAACATTAATTTAACACAAAGTCACATTTCAAAGTTTCAAGAACAATAGTTTTTTTTATCCATTAGTGAATTTGTGGATCTGGTTCTGCAGATTCACCTCCTTCGGCATAAATGCATTATTTTTCCACCGTTCTATCAGAGTTTAATAAATAAACCATAAGTGCAAAAACAGTTTGCTAAATAATGCAAACTATTATTGCAAAGTCTCAGTCTAGTTTTGCAGGCATCACATGCAGTGATTTTCACCTGAGCAAGAACATAAGTTTCCCACTCTCATCAGCCAATCATGACGTCTATGACACAATGACACGCAGGAGCCAACAGCCAATAGGGGGTAGGCAAAGTCATGACAAACAGAGGGGGGGTGATAAACAGAAGTGCGGTCACTTCCATAACAATTCATTTGAGTCCTAAATCCCATTCATTTCTAAATGAAAATATTTTTCTAAACTTGTTTGTGTTGCTGTGGATTGGGAAGAGTGAATTTGGGTCTGTTTGCAATGTCAATCAATCAATCAATCAATCAATCAATCAATCAATCTAAATGTTTTTATTTAGGACTTTTTATCAAATGCTTCAAATCAGGTTCTCAAATTGTGTATTAAGTTGGGTTAAATAGGAGTTCCTATTAGATAATTATATAGAATTTGAACTACCATATACTGCTGTAAAGTAAAGTAAAGTTTATTAGTATGAGAAAAGTGTTGATTTAAGCTGACCAGTAATTTCATACTTTCTATAAAATCTCCCCAGTGAAGAACCTTCTTTGAGGGCACAGAGAGCCCTGCTGACCGAGGGAGGTGCTGATCACTTAATATATGAACTTAAGATCCTTCAGACAAACAGACACAACAAACAGATGTTAAACAGAGTAACACAAACAACAAACAGGTGATCAGCATCAGCTGCAGGATGAGTGATAAATGATGAAGATAGGCACATTGCTTTTTTTCAACAATTTGTATGTTTTTAGACTCTATTTCCTTTGTACAAACATCAGCAGCCAATTACTGGAGCGCTAGATTAAACAGATATGTTTTATTTGGTTTTAATTTAGTTCAGAACTCTGTGAGCGTAGCTGAGCTCCGGCCAACATCCGGGAGTTTGTTCCAGAGCTCCGGAGCTCTATACGAGAACACTCTTCCCCCTCTGGTGGATTTACTGATCTTCAGGGATGCAAAGTAACGAATTACAAATATCCACTTTACTGTAATTTTTTCTGAAATTGTAATTTAGTAGTTTTAAAATTTTCTACTTTTACTGGAGTACATTTTTAGTGCAGTAATGGTATGTTTACTGGGCTATTTTTCTTCAACTTGCCATGGTTATTTTTGTATTTGTTTATATTTATCAATATGTTTGGCACCTACACCGTCCAAAAAAAAAGGACACAGGAGTCGAGGAATACTTACCATGCTTCAGCAAAAATTCAGAAGTTCAACATCCATGGACGTACCTGAAAGAGATTTTTCACCTGAAGGAAAAGAAGGGCAACTGTGTCATCATGGTGTGCAAATCAGCCTTCAAGAAATCTACATCTAATTTGAAAAAACTTACTGGTACCGGTAAGTTTTGTATGTTAAATCTGCAATAAATACAAACCTCCCCCCTGTGATTTTTTTATTTCTCTTTTAAAACATTATCTAAGTGCTGAACAACAGAGCAATGGGAACGTACTTGGCTTGTGCCTAAAGAGATGGGATTGCTTCCTGTGGTGAAAACCTGGACACACTCTTCGTGCTTCTGCAGCATGTAAACGCCTTTTTAGGTGCTGGATACCTGTTCACCCCAAAAAGGCAGAGTAGTATAAACTTTAAGAACAAGCTCATTGTTAAATTTAACCAAACTTTCAAAACGTAGGCTTGTTTTTTTGATGCCTACGTTAAACGGCTGTCGCTTCATATTATTTGGGGACTTATCTGGACTATTCATTTCAGTTTCATTTTCTTATTTGTACTACCAGATTTTAAAATATTTTATGAAGCTTTGCAACCATATTTTTAAGTGAAAAAATTGTTTTGTTACATTTTAAGAAGACTTTTGTACAGTTGTTAACTGATGATTATTATTTAGTGCCTTCGATTGGCAATAAAACTGTTGGGGGAAAAATGTTTTTTTTATACTTTTACATTTGGCAGACACTTTTGTCCAAAGTGACTTACAGTAGGGTAACAGTTCAGGTACAGTAGATAATATGCAATTTACAGTCTATCTCAGCTTGCTCATAACAGAAGTTGTATCAACTCATCAATAAACCATAGCAGATAGAGTTGAGCATCATCAGCGTACCAGAATCTGTGTCTGAAGATGATAGGGCCCAGGGAGGTGATGTAGATGGAGAAGAGAAGGGGACCAAGGGCTGAACCCTGCTTGACTGTGTTAAACGCAACAGAGATATCTAGTAGTATAATAAAGCCAAGATGTTAACTGTAGTGGAGAAATTAAGTGTGTCCCTCCAGCTCCATATTTAAAACTGAGATATTCTGTAATTGCTTTTTAGAGCCAATAAGTAATATTTCTGTGTTATCAGGATTTTCATTCATCCAGTCGTTGATATCAGCGACACATTCTGAGATGTTCTTAAGCTCAGAAAGTTTGTTCTCGTTCTGCTGAGATATAGAGCTGGGTCTCATCTGCATAGCAATGGAAACTAACCCCATGTCTTCTAGTAATTTTGCCAAGGGGCAGCATGTAGATTGAGAATAGGATGGGTCCCACAATAGATCCTTGAGAAACTCCATACTCTACTGCTATTGATTGTGTCTAATGATGCGGTATAAGTCTAGATTGAAGATCTTCATAAAAGTTGTTCTTCTGTAAGTAGGAATTGAGCTGTGCTATGACAAACTTCCCTAACATTTTTGCCAAAGAACAGAAGGTTAGAGATTGGCCTATAGTTGGATAACACAGTATAAAAAGGCTATATTTAAAACCACATATATTTACTGACTAAAATGCGTAAATTATGTAGTTTAAACATTCATTTTGGTCTATATTTTAACCAGATAAGGATATCATGAGAGGTCAATGTTTGCTGGGTCAGGGAGGTTGCGATATCACTCACAGTTTCAGCTGATTTGGGTCTGATGTGGTTGCCAAGGCGTTTCAGATGAACTGCTGCGTCAGAAACAGACAGAGGAGAGTGACCTAGTTTAAAGCTCTGAATCTCTGGAATACAGCCGTAGACGCTCAGGCTTCTTTAATAAGAGTGTGACGGTGGATGATTCGACTGTGATCATGAGACCCTGTGGTGCCACGGTTCAACTCAGGACAGAGCCAGTCACACATCTCACACCCCCAGCTGGAGCTTAAACTTCTCAGCTGTTGCTAAGATGATTTGGCTGGTTGCTATGCAGTGTCTGAAGCATTTGAGGACTTTAAGGCCATCCTCGAAGATGGAGATGATGGAGAAGATTTAGACTGTGGCTCTATGGCTTATAGGGGTCGTTATTTAACCGGTTTCTGTCTTGATTGGTTGCTAGGGGCTTTAGCTGGTATGGGTGTTGGGGAATTGAGAGCTAGGGTCAGCTCAGGTCTTGTTTCTCTCCTGCAGTTGTTTTTTTCGACTGTTTACACAGACTCTCTTCAGCTTCTCGAGCCCACATCTCTTCTGCACCCCTTTCTCTTTCTCTCTCTCTCTCTGTCTTTCTCAAGGTTGGTTATGTAATATCAAAGTGCTGCCACTGGTGACGACGCAGTGCTTTCATTCTGACAGCAGCGCCCTGAGTTGAACCTGAGCAACTCTCTCTTTCTCACACAGAAACTGCACGAGGAGGGCAAGCAAGGTCAAGCTCTCTGCACGGTGGGGCAAGCATGGGCAAACGCTCTCCACAGTAAGACAAGTGAGGTCACTAACTAAGTCACTCATCCGCTCACAAAGAGAGGGAAAGGAAAGGGGAGGGTTGATCCAAAACGGAGTGTTCCATTCTGTTCTGTGTCCTGTTCTTTCTAACATTCTGTTCCCTACGGTCTCCTACAGTAACATTCTGTTCCCTACGGTCTCCTACAGTAACATTCTGTTCCCTACGGTCTCCTACAGTAACATTCTGTTCCTTAGGGTCTCCTACAGTAACATTCTGTTCCTTAGGGTCTCCTACAGTAACATTCTGTTCCCTAGGGTCTCCTACAGTAACATTCTGTTCCCTACGGTCTCCTACAGTAACATTCTGTTCCTTAGGGTCTCCTACAGTAACATTCTGTTCCCTAGGGTCTCCTACAGTAACATTCTGTTCCCTAGGGTCTCCTACAGTAACATTCTGTTCCTTAGGGTCTCCTACAGTAACATTCTGTTCCCTAGGGTCTCCTACAGTAACATTCTGTTCCCTAGGGTCTCCTACAGTAACATTCTGTTCCCTAGGGTCTCCTACAGTAACATTCTGTTCCCTACGGTCTCCTACAGTAACATTCTGTCCCCTAGGGTCTCCTACAGTAACATTCTGTTCCCTACGGTCTCCTACAGTAACATTCTGTTCCCTAGGGTCTCCTACAGTAACATTATGTTCCCTACGGTCTCCTACAGTAACATTCTGTTCCCTAGCATCTCCTACAGTAACATTATGTTCCCTAGGGTCTCCTACAGTAACATTCTGTTCCCTACGGTCTCCTTCAGTAACATTATGTTCCCTAGGGTCTCCTACAGTAACATTTTGTTCTCCATGGTCTCCCGCTATAAAATTATGTTTTCTACAGTCTCCTACTGTAACACTCAGTTCCCTGCGGTTTCCTACCGTAGCATTCTGTTCCCTACGATCTTCTACTGTAACATTCTGGTTCCTATGTTCTCCTACAGTAACATTCTGTTCCTTACGGTCGCATATAGTAACATTCTGTTCCCTACGGTCTCCTACTGTCACATTCTGTTTTCTACAGTCTCCCACTGTAATATTATGTTTTCTGTGGTCTCCTATTGTAACATTCTGTTCTCTAAGGCCTCCTACTGTAACACTCAGTTCCCTGCGGTTTCCTACCGTAACATTCTGTTCCCTATGATCTCTTACTGTAACATTCTGGTTTCTATGGTCTCCTACTGTAACATTCTGTTCTCTACTGCTTCCTACTGTAACATTCAGTTCCCTGCGGTTTCCTACCTTAACATTCTGTTCCCTAGGGTCTCCTACAGGAACATTCTGTTCCCTACGGTCTCCTACAGGAACATTCTGTTCCCTAGGGTCTCCTACAGGAACATTCTGTTCCCTACGGTCTCCTACAGGAACATTCTGTTCCCTACGGTCTCCTACAGGAACATTCTGTTCCCTATGATCTCTTACTGTAACATTCTGGTTCCTATGGTCTCCTACAGGAACATTCTGTTCCCTAGGGTCTCCTACAGTAACACTCAGTTCCCTGCGGTTTCCTACCGTAACATTCTGTTCCCTATGATCTCTTACTGTAACATTCTGGTTCCTATGTTCTCCTACAGTAACATTCTGTTCCCTACGGTCTCCTACTGTCACATTCTGTTTTCTACAGTCTCCCACTGTAATATTATGTTTTCTGCGGTCTCCTATTGTCACATTCTGTTCTCTAAGGCCTCCTACTGTAACACTCAGTTCCCTGCGGTTTCCTACCGTAACATTCTGTTCCCTATGATCTCTTACTGTAACATTCTGGTTCCTATGGTCTCCTACTGTAACATTCAGTTCCCTGCGGTTCCCTACGGTCTCCTACAGGAACATTCTGTTCCCTACGGTTTCCTACAGTAACATTCTGTTCCCTATGATCTCTTACTGTAACATTCTGGTTCCTATGGTCTCCTACAGGAACATTCTGTTCCCTAGGGTCTCCTACAGTAACACTCAGTTCCCTGCGGTTTCCTACCGTAACATTCTGTTCCCTATGATCTCTTACTGTAACATTCTGGTTCCTATGTTCTCCTACAGTAACATTCTGTTCCTTACGGTCGCATATAGTAACATTCTGTTCCCTAGGGTCTCCTACAGTAACATTCTGTTCCCTAGGGTCTCCTACAGTAACATTCTGTTCCCTACGGTCTCCTACAGGAACATTCTGTTCCCTAGGGTCTCCTACAGTAACATTCTGTTCCCTAGGGTTTCCTACCGTAACATTCTGTTCCCTACGGTCTCCTACAGTAACATTCTGTTCCCTAGGGTCTCCTACAGTAACATTCTGTTCCCTAGGGTCTCCTACAGTAACATTCTGTTCCCTAGGGTCTCCTACAGGAACATTCTGTTCCCTACGGTCTCCTACAGGAACATTCTGTTCCCTAGGGTCTCCTACAGTAACATTCTGTTCCCTAGGGTTTCCTACCATAACATTCTGTTCCCTACGGTCTCCTACAGTAACATTCTGTTCCCTACGGTCTCCTACAGGAACATTCTGTTCCCTAGGGTCTCCTACAGGAACATTCTGTTCCCTACGGTCTCCTACAGCAACATTCTGTTCCCTACGGTCTCCTACAGGAACATTCTGTTCCCTAGGGTCTCCTACAGGAACATTCTGTTCCCTAGGGTCTCCTACAGGAACATTCTGTTCCCTAGGGTCTCCTACAGGAACATTCTGTTCCCTACGGTCTCCTACAGGAACATTCTGTTCCCTACGGTCTCCTTCAGTAACATTCTGTTCCCTAGGGACTCCTACAGTAACATTCTGTTCCCTACGGTCTCCTACAGGAACATTCTGTTCCCTACGGTCTCCTACAGGAACATTCTGTTCCCTAGGGTCTCTTACAGTAACATTCTGTTCCCTACGGTCTCCTTCAGTAACATTCTGTTCCCTAGGGCCTCCTACAGGAACATTCTGTTCCCTACGGTCTCCTTCAGTAACATTCTGTTCCCTAGGGTCTCCTACAGTAACATTCTGTTCCCTAGGGTCTCCTACAGGAACATTCTGTTCCCTACGGTCTCCTACAGGAACATTCTGTTCCCTACGGTCTCCTTCAGTAACATTCTGTTCCCTACAGTCTCCTACAGGAACATTCTGTTCCCTACGGTCTCCTACAGTAACATTCTGTTCCCTAGGGTCTCCTACAGGAACATTCTGTTCCCTACGGTCTCCTACAGGAACATTCTGTTCCCTACGGTCTCCTTCAGTAACATTCTGTTCCCTACAGTCTCCTACAGGAACATTCTGTTCCCTACGGTCTCCTACAGGAACATTCTGTTCCCTACGGTCTCCTACAGTAACATTCTGTTCCCTACGGTCTCCTTCAGTAACATTCTGTTCCCTACGGTCTCCTACAGGAACATTCTGTTCCCTACGGTCTCCTACAGGAACATTCTGTTCCCTACGGTCTCCTACAGTAACATTCTGTTCCCTACGGTCTCCTTCAGTAACATTCTGTTCCCTACGGTCTCCTTCAGTAACATTCTGTTCCCTACGGTCTCCTTCAGTAACATTCTGTTCCCTACGGTCTCCTACAGGAACATTCTGTTCCCTAGGGTTTCCTACCGTAACATTCTGTTCCCTACGATCTCCTAATTGTCTGTTCCGCTTCATTTTAGTAACCTCTTAAACAATCTGTTATTCTCCAGAGAGCTGTGCTCTTGTTCTTGTATGGAGGCCTCAATAATAAAGTGTTTTACAGCGCTCTTGGAGTTCAGTGGGTCGAAAAGGTGAAAGCAAAGGGAAACACATCGTTGTAAAACACTTTGTAAAGCTCCTGCTGTGGAAAACCTCCTGGTGGATTTCTTTTCGTCAAACCCTGGAAGAATCGTGAATGAAACTCCACTTCACTTCTGTTAGCGTGCTCCGATCCAGAGCATTTGCTTCAAGAACACTGTTATGAAAACCAGCTCAAGAGTGTTTTAAACAGCACACTGGACTGATTTTCCCAGTGTTTTACAGTTTGTTTCGTTTTTCTACAAATGAAAATGTTTCCCGCTTCTGAGCTTTGTTTCCTCATAACCGTGTGTACTTCTGAGAATTGCTTTTTGGTATTTTAGATACTTTAAATATAACTCCAAACCTAAAATATAACTGTTACTAATCCTTGGGCATGCATTCAGGACTATCATCTTCAGGGCATAAAGAAAATAAAACTTTAAAAATAAGCAGATTTTAGATGTTCCATAAAAATATTTAATGTTTTCAAAAGAAGGCCTTTGCAAGCAGACCCTGGTTCTTCTGGAATTTGAACCCACAACCTGTCGATCTAACTCACTCCAGTGGTAAAACTACTGAACCGCTGAACAGATCGCTAGTTTTGAACTTTAAGAAAAATTATTTAAAAATTTGTTTGTTTAAGATATATTCAATTTAACCCTTCGGCCAATTAGACATGTTCTCTAGGCCCGTCTCTCTGGACCCATTGTTGGTGCCTGGGAAGTGATTCACTTCTGTGATGGCTGGCCCCACAAATTCTGAGCCTCCTTTACCTTTCAAATAAAACCTCACGCATGCTATGTCCATGTTATATGCAGTCCATGGCTAGAATATTTTGGCAGCCATGTTATTTCTCAAACTGCAATTTCAAACTTAGTGGCGCTGTGCTGAAATTCTGCAGACAGCCACATTGTGGTTATGATGTCATGTACCTGATATTATGGCACTTTTACTTCCTGCTCTGCTGCCGTTCAGACGTATCTGCTTGTGCTCCTCACTTCCCACTGTCAGCTTTGCTATTTTTTTCCCTTTTTTGAATGTCTACACATTTGACAACGCTATTTCTAATACTCTAAAAGCAAAACTTCAACAGTTAAACCCTGGATAAACAGAAACTGGATTCTATCATCAGCTCACAGCATACTCCAAGGTAACTTGTGCCTCTGTGTGACCGCTGACATGCTGTTAAACACCTCCTCTCCCCGTGTTTTTCCTTTCAGGGATTCCATATGCAAAAACTCTTCTGTTAACTCGAATTTCTCATTAAAATTAAAAGCTGAGCGATGTCCTTTATATCATTGCTTTCATCCAGTGTCAAAGAATATAATGTAAATGACTCCACTTTTATGTTTAGCTTTGCTAGTTAAGTGTTCGTCAAATACTTCAATACGGCGAGTGACTGAGCTGCGTGCGTGATAAGCTCATTTTAAAAAATTTGTTCTTGCTCTCAGGGCATATACTTGCTGTCTCTTTGGCGCAAATGGAAAAAACTACTTCTGACGCTGAACCAAGAACTGGGGAACAACTGAAATGGAACTGGAAGTAGTCGTGCATTAATCTAATGAAAAAAAACATATGATGTAAAAATGAGTAAACTTTTAATACTACTCTTGTTTCCATCCTTCCATCTTCTTGTCTGTTTAGTCTCCACCTCAAAAAGAGCCACCAACTCATCTGGCATGTGTTTTACGCAGTGGATGCTCTTCCAGCTGCAACCCACCACCAGGAAACATCCACATACACTCATTCACACTGGACATTTTAGCTCACCTAATTCACTTATACCGAATGGCTTTGGACTTTTGGGGGGTGATTACAGTTTATCAATCCCTTCTTCAAAGAACCTCAGCTCTGGAGACACAGTTACATGCGCTTTGTTCTAAAAAGGCCAGTGGATTCTAAAGAACCGGACCGAATTTCTCAGCATGCTATTTTGAACCCAGATCACTCACTGGAGCCAAAGACTCTGATTATTGGGGTATTATACTTTTCTCCCTCTGCTATAAGTCAACAACAAACAAACAGGGAGAACTGGAAAGACCCAAAAACATTAAATCAAAGCACCACCAAGGCCTTCGTCACCCACCCTGCAGATGTCACCATTGAATGATGAATATCAGACCTCCCCAAGACATGTGAGGATCAACAATTGGATAACATGCAAAGCCACCAGGACATCTCAGTGGCCACACCACCATCTCAATGGCTACATCACCACCGATTGAGGATAGCCACACCCTCTCAATGGTTACACCGCCAATGAATAAGGACAAGGATGAGTCCCTGGACAACAACCAGAGTCAACAGAACAACTCCCTGGAGGACACGTCAACAATATACACATCTTCAAGATCCCCCCATCTCAGTTTGCCAGCTCAGCTTAAAAATCTAGTCTCTGCAGGAACCAACCTGTCCCACGCGTTCACAGCAAGCACCAAAAATCACCCCAAAAAAGACGGACACCTCCCCCTCCTACAGCAGAAAGAGTTCTGTGATCAGACCACCTAGGGCAAAATCACCCCCAACCCACCCTTACTCCACCAAACCAGCAGTGAGTTAAACAGGACATTCTGCCTCAAGACGGCGAACTTGAAAAGTTTTTTCAGAACAGGCAGATGTCCTCAGCCCCTTTAGCTCTTACTTTATCAGCGATACAGATAAGGCCTGCTAGAAATAGAACAAACAAGTGGGAAAACAGGTCTGCTAGAAATAAAAAATCATGCAGACCAAACCTGATTTTATTTTAACACATAACTTAGATTTTATGCTGCTAACTGAAACATGGCTAGATGATAGCTGTAGTGCAACCAAACTAAACGAGGCTGCACCGGGAAACTTTTTATATAGACACGTCTCTCCTTCTGATAAGAAAGGAGGCGGAGTTTCAAGTTTTTACAAGAACATTTTTGAATGCTAACAGGTCAATCTTGGGGATTACACATCTTTTCAATATTTGAGTATAGCTTTAAAAGGCACAAAAGGGGTTCTTCTCACCACCTTATTCAGGCCTCCAAAGTACACTACAGGGTTTACTGAGGATTTCACTGAACTGCTCTCAGCCATCTCTTCGAAGTTTGACTCTTTTATCCTCGCTGGGTATTATAATATATACATTTACAAGCATGATAATAACGCTGCCAAAGAACTCAACAATATTTTAAACTTGACCCAACAAATTCAGGAGTCACGGTCACACACTGGACTTAGCAATTAGTAAGAGTTTAAATATTCTATCCACCGTTGTGCAAGATGTTGCTTTGTCTGATCACTTCTGTATTTTTGTTGATGCATGCAAAATCAATTTCTGTTATTAAGAGACACATTTACGATAACACTAGCGAGATGTTTATACATGCCATATCTCAAAAACCAAGCATCACTTCTGGCACATCTTCTTCTTGATGCATTTAATGTAAAAATCAAGCTCATTATAGACGATATCACACCTCTAACGGTCAAGAGGAAACCTGGGCCAAAAAACACCCTGGAGAAATCCAACAAAAGTTCAAAGTATGAAAAGACTTTGCAGGAACGCTGAAAGAAGATGGAGAAAATCAAAACTTGTCATCCATTATGACCTTTATAAAGAGAGTCTTCATGTTTTTAATTCAGAATTAATCACAGCTAGGCAAGAGTTTTTCTCAGACTTAATAAGTAACTCTCTTTGCAACAGTAGAGAGGTTAACCAACCCACCAAACCAGAATCCAAGTGAGCTTTTGTCTGAGGATAATAACCATTATAACCAGTATAAGGTGATCATGATGTTTATGCTTATTTCATTTCTAGTTGTTTGTTAATGCCCAGACCTCCCTCACACCAATCTGGAGATGTAATCTCACCATCGAGTCCTGGGTCTCTCCCTTGCAGGACATGCCTGGAACACTTCAGCAAAGGTGGCCTTCAGGAGACATCAGGAACAGATGCATGAGCCTCTCAGTGGTGAATTTCATCATTTCTTGCAAAGAGTTCATGGGGCTGCTAACCTGAATGGACAGACTAGGTTCTGTACTCTGTTGGCCTCTAATTAGTTCTTGTAGACACAAGAGATAGAAACAGCCAAATGACTATATCACTAATGATAAGCTTAAATTCTGTCACTGTGCAGTACTACACATCACCACCATAGGAGCCAGAACACACCCAAATCATAACAAAACTACGCTCCGAAAAGAGCTGCACGGGTTTGCTCTGTAGGGTACATTACTCAGGCGTGTTCCGGGGTCCTGGAGCCCTGCTGTACCCTGACTGAAGGAGTCCATGTGAACACAGCACCTCCTGCAAACCCTCTCAACCAAAACAGCTCAAATCAGTCTCAGAGCAGAAAGCCCACAGGTGGAGCGCTGGCAGAGCGAGGCCGCACGTGTTAAGCGTCGAGCAGAAAAAGCGCTTCCCACACAAACATGCTTTTATGAGGAGTGTGATTATCCTTCAGAACGCTGTGATTGATCTGCATCCTGAAGCCGATCGGAGCAGCTAAGCGTTCCCATCTGTGACCCCCTCCATCGCTCGTAGCGCCCCAAGATTAATCAGAGCCCGCGCCGACACTCCGTCAAGCTCTCGTTAAACATTGTTTTCCTCCAGAGCAAGTGAGCTGAGGACAGCGCCTCATGGAGGGGGCGCCTCACACGCATATCTGGGGTTGCTTCTCGATCCGGGTGCTTCAGGGTCACAGGGCAGCGCCACCCTCGAGCCTCTCCAGCTCTCATCTCATGTCTGTGATTCATTACTTTGCCCTGAGTGGAGAAAGCTGTCTCTGTGGAGGATTTAGCACTTGCTGAGAGAGGATGTTGTGTGGTTCTGGTTCTGGCTGTAAATAAGAGCAGCACTAACCGCTGTAATAATTATACCCCCTCAAAGGCTCAAAATTAGTCTCGCTCACACTCTACTCTGCTTTAGAGCCAGTTCAGAAGCGCCGGAGGTTCTGACGGTGAAACTGAAACACTGTTCAGCAGCGCCGGAGGTTCTGACGGTGAAACTGAAATACTGTTCAGCAGCGCCGGAGGTTCTGACGGTGAAAACTGAAATACTGTTCAGCAGCGCCGGAGGTTCTGACGGTGAAACTGAAACACTGTTCAGCAGCGCTGGAGGTTCTGACGGTGAAACTGAAACACTGTTCAGCAGCGCCGAAGGTTCTGACGGTGAAACTGAAATACTGTTCAGCAGCGCTGGAGGTTCTGACGGTGAAACTGAAACACTGTTCAGCAGCGCCGGAGGTTCTGATGGTGAAACTGAAACACTGTTCAGCAGCAATAGAGGTTCTGACGGTGAAACTGAAGCACTGTTCAGCAGCGCCGGAGGTCCGGACGGTGAATGAACTGAAACACTGTTCAGCAGCGCCGGAGGTTTTGACGGTGAAACTGAAACACTTTTCAGCAGCGCCGGAAGTTCTGACGGTGAACTGAAACACTGTTCAGCAGCGCCGGATATTCTGACGGTGAAACTGAAACACTGTTCAGCAGCGCCAGAGATTCTGATGGTGAAACTTAAATACTTTTCAGCAGCGCCGGAAGTTCTGATGGTTAAACTGAAACATTGTTCAGCAGCACCAGAGGTTCTAACGGTGAAACTGAAACACTGTTTAGCAGCGCCGGAGGTTCTGACAGTGAAACTGAAACACTTATCAGCAGCGCTGGAGGTTCTGACGGTGAAACTGAAACACTGTTCAGCAGCGCCGGATATTCTGACGGTGAAACTGAAACACTGTTCAGCAGCGCCGGAGGTTCTGATGGTGAAACTGAAACACTGTTCAGCAGCAATAGAGGTTCTGACGGTGAAACTGAAGCACTGTTCAGCAGCGCCGGAGGTCCGGACGGTGAAACTGAAACACTGTTCAGCAGCGCCGGAGGTTTTGACGGTGAAACTGAAACACTTTTCAGCAGCGCCGGAAGTTCTGACGGTGAAACTGAAACACTGTTCAGCAGCGCCGGATATTCTGACGGTGAAACTGAAACACTGTTCAGCAGCGCCAGAGATTCTGATGGTGAAACTTAAATACTTTTCAGCAGCGCCGGAAGTTCTGATGGTTAAACTGAAACATTGTTCAGCAGCACCAGAGGTTCTAACGGTGAAACTGAAACACTGTTTAGCAGCGCCGGAGGTTCTGACAGTGAAACTGCAACACTTATCAGCAGCGCTGGAGGTTCTGACGGTGAAACTGAAACACTGTTCAGCAGCACCAGAGATTCTGACGGTGAAACTGAAGTACTGTTCAGCAGCGCCGGAGGTCCGGACGGTGAAACTGAAACATTGTTCAGCAGCGCCGGAGGTTTTGACGGTGAAACTGAAACACTTTTCAGCAGCGCCGGAAGTTCTGACGGTGAAACTGAAACACTGTTCAGCAGCGCCGGATATTCTGACGGTGAAACTGAAACACTTTTCAGCAGCGCTGGAGGTTCTGACGGTGAAACTGAAACATTGTTCAGTAGCACCAGAGGTTCTAACGGTGAAACTGAAACACTGTTCAGCAGCGCCGGAGGTTCTGACGGTGAAACTGAAACACTTTTCAGCAGCGCTGGAGGTTCTGACGGTGAAACTAAAACACTGTTCAGCAGCGCCGGAGGTTCTGACGGTGAAACTGAAACACTGTTCAGCAGCACCAGAGATTCTGATGGTGAAAACTAAATACTTTTCAGCAGCGCTGGAAGTTCTGATGGTTAAACTGAAACATTGTTCAGCAGCACCAGAGGTTCTGATGGTTAAACTGAAACACTGTTCAGCAGCGCCGGAGGTTCTGATGGTGAAACTAAAACACTGTTCAGCAGCGCCGGAGGTTCTGACGGTGAAACTGAAACACTGTTCAGCAGCACCAGAGATTCTGATGGTGAAACTTAAACACTTTTCAGCAGCGCTGGAAGTTCTGATGGTTAAACTGAAACACTGTTCAGCAGCGCCGGAGGTTCTGACGGTGAAACAGAAACACTGTTCAGCAGCGCCAGAGATTCTGACGGTGAAACTGAAACACTTTTCAGCAGCACCAGAGATTCTGACGGTGAAACTGAAACATTTTTCAGCAGCGCCGGAAGTTCTGATGGTTAAACTGAAACACTTTTCAGCAGCGCCGGAAGTTCTGACGGTGAAACTGAAACACTGTTCAGCAGCGCCGGAAGTTCTGATGGTTAAACTGAAACACTGTTCAGCAGCGCCGGAGGTTCTGACGGTGAAACAGAAACACTGTTCAGCAGCGCCAGAGGTTCTGACAGTGAAACTGAAACACTGTTCAGCAGCACCAGAGATTCTGACGGTGAAACTGAAACACTTTTCAGCAGCGCCGGAAGTTCTGATGGTTAAACTGAAACACTTTTCAGCAGCGCCGGAAGTTCTGATGGTTAAACTGAAACACTGTTCAGCAGCGCCAGAAGTTCTGACGGTGAAACTGAAACACTGTTCAGCAGCTCCGGAGGTTCTGATGGTGAAACTGAAAAACACTGTTCAGCAGCGCCGGAGGTTCTGATGGTGAAACTGAAACACTGTTCAGCAGCGCCGGAGGTTCTGACGGTGAAACAGAAACACTGTTCAGCAGCGCCGGAGGTTCTGACGGTGACACTGAAACACTGTTCAGCAGCGCCGGAGGTTCTGACGGTGAAACTGAAACACTGTTCAGCAGCGCCGGAGGTTCTGACGGTGAAACAGAAACACTGTTCAGCAGCGCCGGAGGTTCTGACAGTGAAACTGAAACACTGTTCAGCAGCACCAGAGATTCTGACGGTGAAACTGAAACACTTTTCAGCAGCGCCGGAAGTTCTGATGGTTAAACTGAAACACTTTTCAGCAGCGCCGGAAGTTCTGATGGTTAAACTGAAACACTTTTCAGCAGCGCCGGAAGTTCTGACGGTGAAACTAAAACACTGTTCAGCAGCGCTGGAGGTTCTGACATTGAAACTGAAACACTTTTCAGCAGTCACTGTTTTTTTTCACCTGGTTTCACACTCCTCTGGTTATTTTATGTTGTGTTAAATACTCCCCTTTTCTTGTAATCTGAACACTAAAACACATTCTTTTACACCGGTTAGAGTTAAATTTGAAGAAAAGTGTGTGTTGAACATGCTTCTCTCAGTAAAGGGCTGATCTCTGGCATGCATCATGTGACCCTTGGGTGCTGTACGTGTTCAGTGTGTGTTGCATGCTGAGAGAGGCTTGTAAGGAGTGTGAATAATCCAGAAGCCTCATTCCTGAGTAGAAATAGCTGTGCTTTCGCTGAACTCGCTGATGCTTCTGTGAAAAGCGCTTGTATTTAATTGAGTGTTGGTTAAACAGAGCGGATCTGAGGCTCGGAGCAGGGCATAGGCTCTCGACCACAACCTCTCATGTCAAACTCTTTCCCTCTCTCTCTCCCATTTCTCTCTCTCTCTCTACCTTCCTCTTTGTCTCTTTCACCATTCTCTTTTCTGTCTTTCTCTTTCTCAGCCCCCTACCTCCTCTCTCTCTCTCTCTGAGCGTCTTTAGCTGAATGCTGTATCTGATGATCTAAATGAAGAGAGAGGCTAAGAATTTTCGAGTGAGGAGCAGTGGTGTGAGTGTGTGTGGAATCTCATTGAAGAGTGTTTCAGTTTTTCTGTCCTCTCAGTGCAGTATGGTCTTTAGATTCTAAAGCGTGTCCTCCCCTTCCTTCTGCGATTACAGCTATTCTTAGCTGTTGCAGGACGGGAGAGTGGTCAGATGATGAAAGCATAGTTTCTGATTTGCATTCTCCTAGTGAGTCTGGTTTATTATCAGCATTTCTGTATTAAAAAACCGAGGCAGACGCAGACTCTCTCTTTCTTTCTCCTCTCTCCCCTATCTCTCCCTCTTGTCTCTCTATCTCATTTCATCTCTCCTCTCCCTTTATCTCTCTCCCCCCCCCCCTCTATATCTCCTCTCTCTGCTCTGGGGTGAGCGTTAGTACTCCAGCGCTGATGCGATTTTCCGCCGGACACAGGCCTCTCTTTGTGATCAGGGGCTCCCAGGGGTCATTAACGAGAAAGCCATTATTCTGAGAAAGCCTTTAATTGGAAAAACATGAGCTTTAAAAGCTTTAGATGTTTCATCTTCTGTTCATGTTTGAAACAGATGCAGTGCCTCAAAAACATTTCTGGCCCGACTCCGGCCCTACGAGGAGTTTTGCTTGGCACAACCACAATTCTAGTGCTTATCCAAACCTCACATGAGCCTCTACTGAAAGACCTTTATCATCTGTGAATTAATCCTGCCCCCATCTCTGCCAGGCTCAGTTCAGGTGCGGCCCGTGTACGGTATGCCAGTCCAAATGAGTTTGTGAGCTTAAACAAGGAGCTGCCTGAACAATCTGCAGTGAATCATAGCAGAGCATGGAATCCGCCAGGGCCTGGGGCCCCTTAGACTGTTTCTAATCAATCTTGGAGCAGAGGGAGGGGTGGACGGTGAAACTGAAACGCTGCTAAGTTGAGGAAGCGTTTACCTGCGGAGGTCTGATTATCTGGAAAATATCCAGCTTAGAGTTATTACAAGAGTTAAAAATGTGAAGAATAAAAGCCAAACTGTTCATTCTGTGTCAAATCAAACCCTTTATCTTTAGAGTGGTCAGAGGATGAATTACAGTTGTGATAGCATGCAGCAGAAAGTTGCTTTATAAAGTTCCTTCTGAACGTCCTGAAGAGAGACGAGTACCGGAGCAGAGTTTCTTTTCTTCGGGTCTTCTGTTTTTCCTGATTAATGGCTGAGCCGGTAACTCTGCGCTCTCTTTAACGATTGGTTAGAGCAGGTCATGTTTGTGCTGTTTCTACCAGTGGCCCTTTCGCTGGAGGTCAGAGGTCAGGCGCTTTATTTCCATTCGGAGTTCATTGAGAGGCCGGGGGAGCGTTTGTAGCGCCGCGGTCGCTGACCTTACCCGTGTTTTTCAGGGCAAACTGGGACACAAGGGGCCTGGAACATACGTGACTCACATGTGGAGCAAGCGTGGCGGTTACTCGTTAACCTGTCCATCATCCATCCATCAGAAACACGCGGCAGAACCTGCTCTAACCATAAGAAGCTGACCCCGCTTCCTGAAAGCAGCACAAACAAGAGCCTGAGTGCTTTCAGGCCTCCGGCGCCCCGCGGTTAACCCTTCAGAGGGCCGGCAGAGGTTCTGTTTCAGGGGCACAGCTTCTCCTAAGCAGATGAGGAGCGACCGACTCTCTCGCTTGAGTTAGAAGAAAACAGCTACCATAAAAACCTTAATCTCCTCTCCCCTCTCTCTCCCTCTCTCATACTGTCTCTCCTCTTTCCCTTCTCTCTCTCTTCTTTTCCTGCTTTTTCTGTGTCTCTCTCCTCTCTCTCTGTCTTTCTCTCCTCTCACTTTATCTCTCTTCCCACACTCTTTCTCTTCATTTTTCCCTCTTTATCTCTCTCTCTCATCTTTTCCTTCTTTTTCTCTCTCTCTCTGCACATGCATGAGTGTAGTTGAGTGGGCGAAAGCACGAGCCATCGAGTTCTCAGTGTTTGTAAGTTTTTAAAAAATGTTCTCACTTTCGCTACTAACAGTGGATGTTTGAGTTGTTGTGTGTGTGGAGAGTGTGTGGTTCACAGGTTAGGAGTGTGTGTGTGAGAGCTGCGGAGAGCAGCAGGTGTGTTTGTGTTTGCCGATGGCGACCGGAGCTCTGCGTGCACTGCTGTGTTTGGTTCAAGCGATGGCAGCGTACCTCACACACCTGACGCTGATGTGGTGGGGGCTGTTGTGGGGTACGGGAGCATTAGATTGGCGGCGCGGATGAACATCGATGTTGTGATCTTACAGAGGAGAAAGTGAATGCACTGATTTCACCCGCTCTCTAGCCCCACGAAGAAAGTGACTGTGTAATGTTCCGCCATTCATCAGTGATGAGTTTCTGAACAGGGAGCTCTCTCGTTACGGTAAAATTATTTCTCCAGTCATAAAGGTTAGGGTTAGGTTTAGGGTTAGGGTTACATTATCCCTAAAACCCTGCAGGAGATCAGTTTACAGTTTCATGTAAATGTGGAGCGCTTCGATTACATCCTGTACACTAGCTCGGACACGATGAGGTGCTTCGGATGCGGGATGGAGGGTCACATGATCAGGGCGTGCCTTGAGAAAGCCTCATCCAGCGAGAGGGACCTTGCAGGGGAGAGCTGGCTCTGAGAAGAACTCTGAGGCTCAGGGTTATGTGAGTGAGGAGAACACTGGGGAGAGTGCTGGCGTCCCTGAGGTGGAGCTGAGCTCCTGGAAGGATGCTCAGATGGAGACTGAAGAGCAAGGAAGTTACTGTAAAAAACAGTTCTGAGCCAGGCAGGGGTAAAGAGGAAGGCTGGAGCGACTGAGACTAAAGTTTTAATAAAGAAGAATAACACTGGAGAGGAGGAGGAGGAGATGGAGACTGTGATTGAGCAGGAGTAGCGAAAGGGAGGAAGCTCAGTTAGACCCAAGCTCTCCAGCAGCAGCAGCTGTGAAGCAGGGAACAGTTTACCCAGCAAAAAGGATTGAAGATTTCCTCAACAATAATTTTAATCAAAAAGATCAGGACAAAAATGTAAGAGTAGAGTTTCCTGATGTGAAGGGGTTCTGTGACTAAGTCCGGACATACCTGAAGATGAAGATTCAGTGTCCCTTCAGCGAGACTCACAGTTTCAGGCTCAGGCCGGTGCGGGTGCTGCTTAGCCACCACCAGAACACCAACGCTGGTGTGGGCCTGCTGATCTCCCCCAGGTTGACAGTCGAGGAGCTCAGCGAAGGGAGCTGCTGCTAGTGAGAGCTTATCTGGAGAAGCTCTCATTAGTTTTTATTAATATTTACGCTCCGACCAGCGGTCCTGAAAAGCTTGAGCTGCTCGGAACGCTGCAGGATGCTCTCAGCTCCAGTAACCAGGAGCATCTGTTATTTTTAAGGGGGTCTTTAACTGCACCCTCAATGCCAGGAACGCTGCCCCCCCTTCCTCAGAGAGCTCTCAGTCAGAAAGTCACAAAGTCTGGTAGATGTCTGGAGGGGGTCTAGTGGAGGTGAGCGACAGAGATAATGTGATCTCCTCAGCTAGATTAGACAGGTTTTATTGTTTTAAACACCATTTTAATGCTTTTAAGGGCTGTGAGATGATGCCAGTCGGTTTCACTGACCTTTTTTTTTTGAGATGGAAAGATGGGGCAGTGGTGGAGTTGGTTGTTCTGTAACTGGAAGGTTGGTGGTTCGATCCTTGCTAGGGCCATTCTGCCGTTGTGGCCCTGGGCAAGCCACTTCACCCACATTGCCCAGTGTGGGTGTGAGTGACTGGTGGGGTGTGTTTGGTGGTGGGCAGGAGGTTGTAGGTGCAGAATGGCAGCCACGTCTTGTCAGACTGCCCCAGGACAGCTGAGGGCTATCAAGGTAGCTTATCACCACCAGAGTGTGAATGTGGAGTGAATGAATAATGCTCTGATAATTGTAAAGCGTCTTTGAGTGTCTTGAAAAGCGCTATATAAATTGAAGGCATTATTATTATTATTATTATTATTTATGTCATGTTTTTCTCCAAAACACTTTTCCCACGAGTGCCTACAAGCATTGGCATTTAAACAATTCTCTATTGTGTGATATGGGTTTTAGCGATGCTCTGATGTTCATGTGGACTGTTTTTAGAAGGAGAAAGCATGAGTTCTCCTCACTGAAGCAATGGTGGGACTGTGGCAAGACCAACATCAAGCTCATCTGCCAGCAGCACACCATCAACGTCACCCGGGACATCTTTGAGTTCATGAAGAGCCTGGAGCGAGAGATGGAGGAGCTCTCCAGCGCCCTGGACTCCTCAAGAGATCAGACCTACGCAGAAGCCCTGTTCTCTGAGACGGGAGAAGAGCTGAGCAAACCGTCTAAGCTGAGGAGAAGAGCCGTCCACTTCTACTCAAGCCTGCAAAGCAGCGAGCTCGGCTCAGAGGAAGATGAAGGGGAAACGCTCAGAGGATTCCTGGAAGGCCTCCCTGCACTCTGCAGCGATGAAGCAAATCTCTGGATGAACCCCTCACCAAAGAAGAACTCCACACTGCTCTGAAGAGCATGCAAGGCAGGAAAGCCCCGGGGATCGATGGACTCAAAGTCAAGTTTTTTAAAGCTTATTGGGATATTTTAATTCATGGTCTTATTGACCTTTTAAATGAGAGTTTTATGGAGCAGTGCTTTCCTCTGTCCTGCCGAAGAGCCGTCATCCCCTGCTGCCGAAGAAAGGGAACCTGCAGGACATCAAGAACTGGCGTCTTGTTTCCCTGCTCTGCACAGATTACAAGATCCTCTCTAAAGCCCTGGCAACCCGTCTGAGAAGAGTGATGGAGCAGGTCATGCAACTGAGCCAGACCTACTGCGTGCCCGGCAGGTCCATGATTTACACCCTCTGCCTCATCAGAGACGTGCTCCACATCTCCAGCGTCTCTGATCTGAGCACCGGCCTGGACCCGCTGGATCAGGATAAGGCCTTCTACCTCTGGAGAGTCATGGAGAAGTTTGGGTTTGGCTCCAGCATGATCTCCAAGATCAGAACACTCTATCAGTTCATCCAGAGCACCCTTTTTAATGTACAAAGAGGAATCCGTCAAGGCTGTGCGCTGTCAGGAAGGCTCTACGCTCTCTCCCTCTAGCCCCTGCTGCACAAGATCCGAAGCACTTTACCTGGTTTAATTCTCCCTGTTTTTAATACGATCGTTCTATCTGCATGTGCTGATGATGTCATTGTGTGTGTGAACAATTAGACGGAGGTGGACAAACTGAAAAGCATCACCAGCAGCTTCGGTCGAGTCTCAGCAGCCAGAGTCAACTGGAGGAAGCTCCCCGAGAGCTTGACCTAGAGGAAGGATGGGCTGAGGTACCTGGGAGTGTTCGTCTGGACAAAGGTGTTCATGGAACAGAACTTGGAAGGCATGGAGGAGAAGATTGAGGATAAGTTTGCTAAGTGCCAAGCTTACCCTTGCCAAGCCAGTTTCAGTTCCCTAAGTCGTCCTGCAGCAGCGCTCCCAGTCGAGATCCACCAGAGCCCGAACCAGGAGTCTAGTTTTGTCTAGTGGAAAATGATTGTTACAATATGATATATCCATTACACAAAACAGCTCCCACCGTCCTCCCCCGAAGGAATGCGAAAGAGACAAACTAGCCTTTATCTGTTTTCTCCACCTTAAGGGAAGGATTTACATGAAATGAATTTGATTGGAAGGTTCGCTAATGTTTTTGCATATCTGTGCTTGTTAAAGAGGAGCTGAGCCTAGAGGAAGAGAAGTGACACAGACTCTCACCCAACAGGATCACAGACTTTTATGAAGTTAGTTTATAAATGGAATCAACAATATAATGGCATCACAAACAGGATGTTATTTAAAAAAATAAAAAAATGTATTTTTAGGACTGCCTGATCATCTGTTCACTTGACTTTAAAGCAACTCTTCAGAGAAATGGATCAGAGGCTTTAAGAAAAAGGTCCTTTCTGAACGCTCAATCCGGAAGCGATTTGACTGCTCAGATTTTAGTAAAAGGCTGAGCTCGTGCATAGAGTCTAGAGTAGACCAAGGGTGGACAAACTACGGCCCGCGGGCCACATATGGCCTATGGGGTTTTTAATCCGGCCCGCTGAAGATAAGTACAAAATTAAGTTTTGATGTGATTAATTGCATTCATTTCATTTTGAAACAACAAGTAGTTCAACACCAGGTGGCGCAGTAGGCGCAGTGACTTGATGTAGCGGAGCCTGAGCCATTTCTTCTAACTTCTTCTAATGTTAGTGTTCAGATCAGAACCCATCTGCAGCGATGTCAAAGAAGAGAAAGGTCTACAGCGAGTGCCGGTGTGTAAGAAAGACTGGACGCCTAACTGCTATTTTACTGAAGTTCGGTCCAAGGCTGTACTTCTTATTTACCAAGAAACCGCTGCGGTTGTAAAAGAATACGACATCAGCCATCATTTTCCACCAACCATGCTAATTACGCCAGCAACCTTTTACACACAAGAACGTACGGCTACCACTGACAGGTTGGTAGCTCGCTCGCAGGCTCAGCTAAACACCTTTATTCGAGCAACTTCCATCCAAGAAGAGCACGAAGAAGAGTTATTTACTGGCAGCCAAACTCGCAAAAGACAGAATTCTTTCTCCGAAGGCGAGTTTCTCAAAGAGTGCAGAAGAGACATCGAGTATTTTATGCCCTGAGAGCCGGAACAAATTTTTAAAATGAGCTTATCACGCACGCAGCTCAGTGACTCGCCGTATTGAAGTGATTGATGAACGCTTAACTAGCGAAGCTAAACATAAACGTGGAGTCATTTACATTATATTCTTAGGCACTGGACGAAAACGATGATATTGTGACGAGCGGCTAGTCGAGGTCGCGGCTAAACTAGCTAACTGTGCAGCTACGCTAAACTGAGCGCCTAATGCCGGTGGAGATCCCTGTGTCCCATACACCGCACGACCCCAGGGTATCCCAGAGTTCTTAAGAGAACTGTTGTTTAGCGCTTAAAAGGGCTGTGTAGAAAGCACTCCAGAGTCCTGGATCTGCAGCAACGCTGTTTATTATACACTCTTCTATAATTCACACCACCCTAACTTCGCGGCCACCTGTAGCCACACCTATCACACACACTGTATCGTGTATGGTTAGTCCGACAATGTTACTCAAAATCACACACTTACATACCGCACACATACCCTAACATCACATACATATTCAAATAATAAAGTCATTAAACATAACCACATAACAATGGAGCATTTGCTTTTAAACTTTAATATAAGCGCCTCCCATGATGCTACGCGGCAACGACGTAACGCAGGGTCGTCACAATATAAAGGACATCGCTCAGCTTTTAATTGGAGGAATTAATGAGAATTTTGAGTTAATGGAGGAGTTTTTGAAATGGATAATGAGATTTTGGAAAGGAAAAACACGGGGAGAGGAGGTGTTTAACAGCGTGTCAGAGGTCACACAGAGGCACAAGTACCTTGAAGAATGCTTATTTTAAAGGTATGTCAATGTTTGTGGGAGCTCAAACAAAAATATTTTTCCTTTTTGGAGCTATTTGAGAATACTGACAATTGACACAGTTTGGCTTTGTGATTTAGCTTTTACTGTGGACATACTGACACAAATTTCGATTTGAAACAGGAAGTTGCTATAACTCGGGCATAGAATATCCGGCTAAAACTTGTCTCGATCTCATCATAGTCCAAGCCTGAAAACCTGAAATCATTGAAAGCCTGTTTTTTGTTAATTTACGCTTCTATTTTCAGTTGTGTTACATACACACTTAAAACTTGTCACAAGTGTGTAGGACCTTAAGACCTACAAAAAGGTCAATTGGTTGAGTTTCGAAACTCGACAGGAAACCGGATATTTTAGGTTTTATGTAAAAAATATGGACTTCATAATTTGACGAATTTGTGCCCCAGTAAAACTCGTCAGTGCCCAAGTAAAATTTCATGGTGTGTTTACAATAGCCAACATTAATGAAGTAATTAATGCAGTTATAGACTAAACCAATATATTAACAGAAAAAAACAATCCTAATATGAAATGCCTGTTAGATACAGTCAATGCGGAATGCTTATACCGTTTGACGCATCTCCGTGCGCGCTCCCGGTGGCAACGATCAAGCGAGTTCATGTGAGGGGAGACAGTCAGCAGTGCAGGGGTGTTGCCCACTTGAGGTGCCGATTCGAGATCGCTGGTGCCCGGGTCAGGGTGCTTTTGAGGTGAGAGATGAAAATGACAAAACAAAACGTGTCCTTGAAGTGGACAGGTGTGCAGCATAATATACAATACATTTACCCTCGACGCGAGCCTCTGCTCTGGCTCTAGGGTTAGGGTTAGGTTCGAGCCCTCGCAAACTCACCTCAGGCTGGTCAAGCGGGAACACTACCGCTTCCCCTTTTTGAGGGGTTTCATTGCAGATACTGAACAAATAAAACATCTAAAAAGCAATGTCGGCTAATTGCCTCGTCTCTGTAGACGGAGTGTCAGAACAGGAGGGAGATAAGGCTTGCACAAGCTTTTTTTTTTGTAAAAATAAGGCACTTCAGATGTGGAGAGATGCAATGTGATATTATCACGAGAACAGAGATATAATAGTTTAATTTGTAGATTCTGGGTTTATTAGCGTTTGTGTAACAAAATTCCCACAATATCTTTTCAGTAAAAATGCATAATCCAATGCTGAAATATATTTATGCAATTTTTGACAATTTTCCTCATAAATTTAAATGTAGTAGGAATTGATATTTTAAATGATGTATTTAGACTGATGAGTCTTATAATTTGCAATGCCTTTCTCTCTTCGCTGTAAGTTGCTTTAGAGGAGAGCATTTGCCGAAAGTGATTGAAAACGGTGTGGAAGAAATAATTGTACAAATATATTCAGAAACATTAGTTCTACCATTGCTGACTGCTGAACAAAGGTATTTTGTTTCCAAGCTATTATTGTGTTATTACATGACACCTGTTTTCAATGCAAGTTAGATAACTCAAATGGTGTTTTGTATGTTAGGTAAATTATTCTATTTTAAGTCAATCATTATACTAAACTGGGGGTTTTTCCATTGAGTAGGTTTATTTATTTTTAGGTGCAAAAATCATTGTAAAAGATAAAACTAGTTACATTTTAAGCAGAGAATTTAGGGTGATTATTTATGACAACAAAAACCTTTTGATTTTGATGTTGAATGAGGATATTATTAATTATTTCTTATTTCAATTTGTATTGTTTTTTTTGTTAAATAAAACATTAATTCATTTAGCATCTGTTGTCATAAAATGTCATGTTCTTGAAGTCTTGAATTAAAAATTAAGTTTTTAAACCCTTTGTCTTAGTGGCTTCATTTCCATTTAGATGCAGGTATATTTATGCATTATATAATAAATACAAAAAACAAACACAATTAAAGCTGCAAGCAGCGATGGAAGGGGTCTCGCACGATGCATCCGCCGGAGCGAAAGCACCGCCTCCCGGCCTTTTTCGAGTTTTTTGACCTTCGAACAAATTTTGGTGGGCTTTCTAACATGTTCAATGGGTCAAAACAGCTAAAACGAAGATTTTGGTCACATTTAAGGGGGCAGTAAGGAGGCGCTGTAGAGCCAATTTTTGGAGCGCAGTCACAGTGATGCATATGCTTTTGTTGAGCCTGTTAAGGCTAATCATACCAGGCTGTTTTTGTTGATAGTGGATTATCTTGAAAAGAGATACAGACCATAATATGTAAATTTTTTTCCGAAATTTTGAAGGGTGAACTTTGCTGTGGCACCCCCCCAAGACCATTTGACGTACTTCTTAGCTTTTGATAACTTTTTTTCCCTAATGTGTTATGAGTAACCACACCAATTTTCAGCTTGATTAGACATTTCGCCTAGGAGGAGTTTGCCAAAGTTTAAAACGAGCGACAACGCACACTTTTTGAGGTTTTTGCAAAATATCTGTCTTCCTGTCAATTTTGGAAAATGGGTTTTTGATAGTAAAAGTTGCAGCTTGGTCATTTACATATGTGTACCAAATTTCATTTGCCTGCGATAACCTGGTTGCGCAACAGCTACAAAACCGCTTCCGGTGGCGCTATAAAGCGCCACCCAAAGGCCGTTCGACGAACTGCTGCGTTTTTGATAACTTTTCATCCCAAATGCCTTACGACTAACTACACCAATTATCAGCTGGATCGGACATTTCGCCTAGGAGGAGTTCGTCAAAGTATGAAGTCTGTGTTTTTTACATAAAACCTAAAATATCCGGTTTTCCGTCCAGTTTCAAAACTCAACCCAATTTACTTTTTTGTAGGTCTTAAGGTCCTACACGCATGCGACAAGTTTTAAGTGTGTATGCAATACACTGCCTGAAATAGAAGCGTAAAACTATCAAAAACACGCTTTTAATGCTCGCCACTAGGTGGCGCTATGACGGATGATGTTCGTTGTCATACGCCTGTTTTCGAGCTTGGACTACGATGAGAATGAGACACGTTTGAGACGGATCGGATATTCTATGCCCGAGTTATAACAACTTCCTTTTTCAAATCGAAATTTTGACCTTGGCTGCGACCACGACCACATACTTGATGATAGGTGAAAAAAAGTTATAATTTTAAGGTTCCGTATGCTGTATGATGATACTCAAGAAGTTTGGAGATGTTTAGATAAAATCTGTGGGAGGAGTTCGTCAAAGTGTGGAATGAGCAAAACGGCCATTTTTAGAGGTTTTTGCAAAATAACCGAATTCCAGTCGATTTTAGAAACAGGGATTACATTAGTAAAAGTTGCAGCTTGGTACTTTACACATGTGTACCAAATTTCATTCGCTTACGACAAACTGCTTGAGCAACAGCTTTAAAAAACAGCTAAAGCGATGTTTTTGGTCACATATAAGGGGGCGCTGTACAGCCAATTTTTGGAGCGCAGTCACAGTGATGCATATCCTTTAGTTCAACCTGACAAGGTTAATCATGGCAGGCTCTTTTTGTTGTTAGTGGATTATCTAGAACGGAGATAAAGTCCAAAATATGTAAATTGTTTTTGCACAATTTTGAAGGTTGAACTTTGCTGTGGCGCCCTCCAAAGACCATTGGACGTACTTCTTAGCTTTTGATAACTTTTTTTCCCTAATGCGTTATGAGTAACAACACTAATTTTCAGCTTGATCGGACATTTCGCCTAGGAGGAGTTCGTCAAAGTTTGAAACAAGCAAAAATGCACACTTTTTTAGGTTTTTGCAAAATATCTGTCTTCCCGTCGATTTTGGAAAACGGGTTTTTATTGGTAAAAGTTGCAGCTTGGTCATTTACATATGTGTACCAAATTTCATTCGCCTACGATAACCTTGTTGCGCAACAGCTACAAAACCGCTTCAGGTGGCGCTACAGAGCGCCACCCAAAGGCCGTTCGACGAACTGCTGCGTTTTTGATAACTTTTCATCCCAAATGCCTTACGACTAACTACACCAATTATCAGCTGGATCGGACATTTCGCCTAGGAGGAGTTCGTCAAAGTATGAAGTCTGTGTTTTTTACATAAAACCTAAAATATCCGTTTTTCCGTCCAGTTTCAAAACTCGACCCAATTTACTTTTTTGTAGGTCTTAAGGTCCTACACGCATGCGACAAGTTTTAAGTGTGCACGGAATACACTGGCTGAAATAGAAGGGTAAAACTATGAAAAACAGGCTTTTAATGCTCGCCACTAGGTGGCGCTATGGCGGATGTCGTTCGTCGTCGTACATCTGTTCTCAGGCTTGGACTACGATGAGAATGAAACAAGTTTGAGCCGGATCGGATATTCTATGCCGAGTTATAACAACTTCCTGTTTCGAGTCGAAATTTGGACATTGGCCCGCCGCCACGACCACATACTTTATGATAGTCGAACAAGCTTCTCAATATCAATTGCCGTATGCCTTATGATGATACTCAAGAAGTTTGGAGATGTTTGGATAAAGTCTGTGAGAGTAGTTCGTCAAAAAGTAGAACGAGCAAAAACGCCCTTTTTTAGAGGTTTTTGCGAAATAACTAACTTCCTGTCTATTTTGGAAATAGACTTTCAATTAGTAAAAGTTACACCTTGGTACTTTACACATGTGTACCAAATTTCATCCGCCTACGACAAACTGGATGATCAAAAGCTGTAAAAACGCGTTAGGTGGCGCTATAGAGTCATTTTTTAGAAATCAGTTTTGGGACCAAAATTTTACGAAATTTTTCACCGGGTCTGATGCGTGTGCAAAAATCTGTGACTTTTCATATATGTTCAGGTACCGAAAAGTGCCCGCAATGATTCCCGGAATAATAATAAAAAAAAAAAACAAAAAAAACAAAAAAAAAAAAAAAAAAAAAAAAAAAAGACTTGAGGAAAAACAATAGGGTTCTTGCACCTTCGGTGCTCGACCCCTAATTAAAGCTGCAAGCAGCATGTCACGCTTCGTAGGAGGGATCGACAAGACAAGGATTATAAGTGAGTGGCTTTAATCAAAAAACTCAAGGAGGAAGAACAGAGGAATGCCACTGGCGTTAAACAAGGAGAACAGGCTTCGCAATTCGCATAGCAAACTTAACAGTCTGAAAAGGAGTAAGTCCAGCCGTGTGTTGAGGGGCTGGAGACGAGCAGGAGAAGGCTGGCTGGCGAAGGAGGAAGGAGTCTCATGGATGGTGAAGAGATCGTCAGCGGGTGTGTAACCTTGAGGACCAATCAGTGAACTGAGTGAGGGGTGAGTCTTTGTAGCAGTGGTGACGAGGTGCTGCTGGGGACTTGTTGGTGAAGACAGGTGCTTAGCATCTTGTGATCGTGTGACTGTGCGCTGTGAGGTTGAGGCGGGTGAGGATGTGACACAGCGATGGGAGGGCTCTCGCACCTTCACCGCTTTCACCCTCGTGGCCAATCCAAAGGGCTGCGCCACAACCTCTCTGTGTTTAACCTTTGTGGGGTATTCCCATTTTAAAAGCAATTAAAAATCTACATTTTACTCCATAACACATTAACATCTATGACTTATCTCAAATTCAAACAATATAGAGAACATATCTTGAATTATTACAACCAGTCCCTACTAGAAAAGGATATACACTTGTAACATTTTTATTCTTGTAAAAATGACTTATTGTGTGCGTTGTAATAAGAATGCGTTATCACTTGGACTGTAATGAGAATGTGATCATTTGGGACCGATCGGACAATGTACAGTGCTGTGAGAAAGTATTTGCCTCCTTCCCGATTTCTGTGTTTTTTGCATATTTATCATTTAAAAAGTTTACAGGTCACCAAACCGAATTTAATATCACACAGAAACAACCCAAGGAAAGACAAAATGCAGTTTCTAAATGATGGTTTAAATTTTTAGGTGCAAAACAAATTCAAACCTATCTTACTTTATGTGAAAAAAGAATCTAATAGCGAGTTGCAGCAGCTTTGGCAGCAATAACTGTATTCAAACGTTGGCGATAATTGGTGATGAGTCTTTCATACAGCTGTGGAGGAATTTTGACCCACTCTTCTTTGCAGAATAGTTTCAATTCTACCATACTGGAGGGTTTTCTGGCATGAACTGCCCGTTAAAGGTAACACCACAGCATCTCAATTACCTTTTCACATGGGGCACAAAACATTTCTAAACTTTTCTGGTTCTAACAAATTTAATCATCATTCAGAAACTATGTTTTGTCTTTCCTCTTTGTTTGATGATCTGAAATATTTTTCAATGATAAAAGTGCAAAAAACACAGAAATCAGGAAGGGGGCAAATACTTTCTCACAGCATTGTATGGCTGAGCTTTACAAACATACTGTTTAAATCCAAATTTGCGCATTCCTTGGGCTCCTTGGACACCCCCTTAGCTGCATCCAACAAAGCTTTGCAATTCAATATTGGACATACTTAAAGATTTTTCTTTAAAAATGAAAGGGTAAAATTCCTAGGAGGAGTTTGTTAAAGTGTACTCTTGCCGGTTTCCAGTGCAGTTTTGAAAAATGACCCAATAGACTTTTTTGTAGGTCTTGGTGTCTTACACATGTGTGATAAAAAAAATTGTGTACATTACTCACTGCTTGTAATAGAGGCATAAAATTAGAGTAATTGTTCGCCACTAGGTAGCACTATGACTTTTGTTGTCCTATGAACGTGGACTTTTAGATGGAAATTAATATTCAAGAGACATGTTTTATGAACAGAGCAGCAAACACAGGCACACACAAATTCAATCTTATTGGACTATTAACTACAATGATTAAATATTCCAGTACAGACTATGAGCAGATTGAGATGAGTTTGAGCCAGATTGAACATTGTTACAATAATGAGTTCCTGTTTCAAACAGAAAAGTGGACATTCACCAGCCATCATAGCCTTTAAAGTAGCCAAATAAGCTTCGCAATTTAACATGTGTGACGGGTGTCCATTCCATTCATCTGTCACACCTGTTTTTTCTCTCCTCATTTCCCTTTCTCTCAGCTGCTCCTCGTTTTCTTGATTAGCTTCACTATTTATTTCCTCCTTCCTTCCCTTATCTTTACTGGTGTACTAGTTAATGTTGCGGCTCAAGTTTCAGTCTACCTGCTATCTCAGGTATCTTCTCCTTTTGGTTATTCCAGTTTAAGTTATTTCCAGACACCCAGAAGACGGTGCTTCTGTAGTTTTTAGTTAATAAACTTTATGTACTGACTGCATTTGGGTCCTCCTCCATTATTTGCCTGACACCATCGCTGCCCTGGCTTAAAAAACATACACCTGGAACCCACAATCAACCGCCGCCTAGCCTCAGCTGCCGGCAGTGACCCGGACCGCATAAGAGAGAGAAGAGAACACAAGCCAGGGGAGCTTCAACTTCCAAGGCATGCAGACACTAACCGCTCTTCTCTCTCCTAGACAGCGGCTGAGACCCAGGACCACCCCTTTCGAGGCACTCCTTCATCTCACCACTGCACCGGACAAGAGCACGAGCACAATCTGGAACGAGGACCACACCGCCTCTGAAGATGATCACACTGGTGTTTGTGAATAAATCCACACTCCGGACATCTTTAATCACGAATCCTTGTAGTTTGATTCTTCACCCTGTCACACATGCCATATGCTTTGTGATGACGTTGATGGAATTTGGAGATGTTCCGATAAAATCTGTGGGAGGAGTTAGTTAAAATGGAACAGAGTTTAAAAATGAACGTGTTACATCCCTAGGAGGATATTTGTTAACGATTAAAGCCTACATTTTGTTAAAGGTGTACTCTAACTGCTTTCCTTTCCAGTTTGAAACCACCAACCAATAGACTTTTCTGTAGGTCTTGGTGTCCTACAGATTTGTGACAAATTTTTTGTATAACATTATTCACTGCCTGTAATAGAGGTGCAAAACTACAAAAAACATGTTGTAATTGCTCATCACTAGGTGGTGCTATGACTTGTAGCGTTTGTTGTCATATGAATGTGTTCAGCCTTGGACTATGATGAGAAAGACATAAGTTTGAGCCTGCTCAGACATTGTATGTCTGAGCAATATTGACTACCTGTTTATTCTGTTTCAAACTGAAAAGTGGACATTCGCCAGCCACCATAGCCCAGCCCTTCATGGTAGCCCAAAAAAATGTGCAATTTAACATGCCATATGCCTTGTGATGATGCTGATGGAGTTGGGAGATGTTCTGATAAAATCTGTGGGAGGAGTTTATTAAAATGTAACAGTTAGCTCAAGTGGTAAAATTAATACAGGAACTGGCAAATTAACAGACTTCCTGTCGGTTTTGGAAACACAATGTATATTACATTTTTGTTTGTCTCAGTACTGTACATGTGTGTATCAAATTTCATACCCAAGCCAGCAGCTGAAACATGTTAGGTAGCGACTTTTGCCTTAATAATCTTAAAGTATGTCCAATGGTAAATTGCGAATCTTTTTTGGATACAGCTAAGGGGCTGGCCATGGTGCCAAAGGAATATACAAATTTGGATTTGAAATGGTAAATATGTAAAGCTCAGCCATATAGTGCTGTGAAAAAGTATTTGCCCCCTTCCCCTCCAGCGAACCACTGCCAGAGCCATCAACTGGGAACAGTAGCAAACCTTCCCAGGAGTGGTCGACCAACGAAGATTACTCCAAGAGTATGACAACAGCTCATTCAGGAAGTCACAAAAGAACCTAGAAGCACATCCGAAGAAATACAGGCCTCACTGGCCTCAGTTAAGGTCAGTGTTAACTTCTCCACCATAAGAAAAACACTGGCCAAAAATGGCCTCCATGAAATAGTTCCCAGTTGAAAACCACAAGCCTCGTCTCACATTTGCCAAAAAAGCATGTCAATGTCAAAGACTTTTGGAGAAACATTTTGTGGACTGATGAGTCTAAAACTTTACTTTTTGGAAGGTGTGCAGCTCGTTACATCTGGCATAAAAATGGCACAGCATTTGATAGAAAGTGTATGAAACCAACAGTAAAGCATGGTGGTCGCAGTGCGATGATCTGGGCCTCAGGATCAGGAGAACTTGCTGTGATTGAGGGAAAAATGAATTGTGCTGTTCATCAGAAGATCCTTAAGGCGAACGTCCGGCGATCCTTTTGTGCCCTCAAACTCAAGCACTCTTGGATCATGCAACAGGCCAATGATCAGAAACACACCAGCAATGGCTCAAAGAAAATAAAATTAAGGTTTTGGAGTGGCCAAGTCAAAGTTAGAATTTAAAACTGATTAAGATGCTGTAACCTTAAACAGGCAGTTCATGCAAGAAAACCCTCCTATATGGATGAGGCAAGTATAGTGGGTCAAAAATCCTCCCCAGCATTGAGAAAGACTTCAACAATTATCGCAAACGTTTGATTACAGTTATTGCTGCCAAAGCTGGCGCAACTTGCTATTAGATTCAGGGGGCAATTACTTTTCCACATAGGGTCAGATAGATTTGAATTTGTTTTGCACCAAAAAATGTAAACCATCATTTAGAAACTGCATTTTGTCTTTCCTTGGGTTGTTTCTGTGTGATATCAAATTCGGTTTGGTGATCTGTAAACTTTTTAAATGATAAATATGCAAAAAACACAGAAATCGGGAAGGAGGCAAATACTTTCTCACAGCACTGTACATTGTCCGATCGGTCCTCGGTTCTCATTACAGTCCAAGTGATAACGCATTCGTATTACAACGCACACAATAAGTCATAGCATCACATTTTTTTTTTTTCAAAATTTGTAAAAGAAGACGGTTCTAGCGACTATTCTAGGATCAAATATTTTTTTAAACACAGAGAGGTCATGCTGCAGCTCTACGGATTGGCCACGAGGATAAAAACACAGAAGGTGTGAGAGCTTTCTAAACAGTTTTTTACTGTGTTTGTTTTTGCGCTGGTCAGTTGGTAGCGTGCCGAAAGCTCGTCTGTAGGAGGGACAGTTGTGTTTTTGCCTGGCCAAAATTACAAGGTTATTCAAAGATGTTTTTTACAAAAAAATATTTAGAAATGCGTTTAGAAAGTTATTAAAAGTGCAGCACTAGTATAGAGGGCTCAAATATTGATTCTAAGTGCTATAACAAGGGCTTGATATGGGACCTTTAAAGTCCAACATCAGCCCTAGTCAGAGCTCGTCTCAGAGAGTCTGTGTGTAGCTCTAAACAAATAAACAAATCATCTCTTAAAATCAGCCCACGGCTGTCAGTGAGCGGAAGCTAACCAATCGCAGCGCTAGAACGGATCCAAGAACACAGAAATGATCTCAGCTTAATTCTTGAGAATAAAGCCTCAAAATTAAAGCCTTCAAAATGTTCACTCCTCAAAATCTGCCTTGTGTCAGGAGAAGCGAGATGATTGGTCCCTGAATTTGCAGCGCTAGCAGAACCTGAGATTAGGAGCGATGATGAACCAACCAGCAGCAGAACATCTCTGCAGAACGTCTGATTACCGAGTGAGATCATTGCTCTCCATCTGTCCTCACAGCTCTCTCTGAGGCTCCAGTCTCCCTGTTCTCTGGAGCGGGTCCTGAGCTCTGTCTCCATCTAGTGGTTTCACCCTGAGACCCGTTTAATCTGCTTCTGACCTGAGCTGTCTGTGGGATTATGGAGAGTGTGCTGTACACATGCGCCTGAGCTGAGTGGATTAGAGTGTGTGTTTCAGAGTGAGCGATTGTTTATCAGTTGCTCGGAGTTCAAGGGAGATGGAGGAGCTGATGGACGAGACCGGAGCTTCTCACAGCTTCAGCAGCGAGAGTGGGCTGCCCGACGCTGACTCCAGCATTGGTGAGTCTCAATGAGAGAGAAGGGGAAGAGAGAGAGAGAGAGGGGGGGGAGAGAGAGGGACAGAGAGAAAGAGGGGGGAAGAGAGAGGGACTTTTTTTGCTTTTACACTTCTTTTATTTTAACAGTCAGATTACTTTTGTACAATATTTTGGAGCTATTCCATCAGCTCTAGCATAAAAAGAATTGTCTCTTCATGTACACAACATAAAACATTTTCCACATATTTAAAATACTCAACATTTTTCCTTTCTTTTAAGAATTAAAATCAATTTAAATCCTGGCTTTCACAAGTCTTTTAAAAATGCAGATCAAAGGCCGTGTTCTGAGACACTTGGTTCTTCCTAGATAAGTAAATGCCCATCTTTGCTTGCTCAAAAATAAACTTAATGAGCTGGCATTTATTCTTGTGTTTCTTTACATACTTAAAACCAGAAATAACACACTGAACCGTAAAATTAATATTAAAACCCACTAAAATACCCTCCCTCTCAGCAGTTTGTTGTTTAAAAGCTTCATGCTGGCTCTGTAGAGCACCTTCCCCGCCACCGTTACCAGGTTCATCTCCTCTTGTTCCTTCTGGGCTTCCAGAAAAGGTCCCGTGCAGTCGCCGAGGTCCGGGGTGAGACTCAGCCGGGGAAAGGGATGGGTCTCTTCATCACCGGCCTGAGAGCTGTATCCCCCAAGCTGAGCTCGCTTCTCTGATGTTAGGGTGGACCTCCAGCGATGCAGCAGCTGCTTGACCACCCTCCTGGACCGGACTCCCATCCTTTCGACCAGATCCTCCATCCTCGAAAGGTCCCCTCCAGTTACCTAGCTCTTCTGGAGGGCCACTACCCCTGAGGTGACTCCGGTCAGCTCAGGGATGGCTAACCTGGAGATGTCCAGCCGGCCGACAAACACCAGAGGCTCCTCCAACAGCCAAGTGTAGAGTTCCTCCATCTTTTCTCTTATTCTTAAAGAAACCCCAGATCTTAAAAACCACACAATAAAACACAGGTAACAGCGAAGTGTCATATAATAAGTGTTCATTAAAGACAGTTATCTGTCCAACCCCAACCTATGAGCAGTCCTTAAAATTCTTAAAATGGTGTTTGACTGCACTCACTTGCTCACAAACACACAAAACACAACTCAAATCAACAAAAATAAAACAAAAAGCTGAACTTTAATGCAAATTAAAGAAAGAAAGAAAGAAAGAAGAGAGTGAAGGGGGTTCTCTCTCTCTCTCTCTCTGGAGGAACCATCTGAGAGGTCTGTCTCTGGCATCCTTTCAGCCTTCAAAAGCATTGGCTCTGAAACACTCTTTCGCTCTGTTCTGAGCTGCTGTGGTGTGTGCAGACGGGCCGAGTCCTAATCAATCCTCTCTGGATCTCGGAGATCGACTGGTTCTTCTGGAGCAGCGCGTGCAGATGCAAGACGACGAGATCCATCTGCTGAAGATCAACATCGCTGATGTTCTGAAGAGGATCCAGGGCCTTCAAACCTTTGAGGAGCCAATCAGCGGAGGTCTCTCACTCTCTTCTATCTCTCCTCTCTTACCCTACTCTCTCTTTCTCTCGCTCTCTTCGCTCACAGCTCTGTGTCTGTGTTACAGAGGTGATGGCAGGGTCCCTCTCTCTCTCTCCCCTCTCCTCGGGCTTCAGTGTCTTCTCTGAAAAAGAAGATGCTCTGCAGCTCCACGGCCCTCTCATGTGGTTCCTCCCGGAACTACAGCCCTGCAGCGGCTGCTAAGAGGTATACCTCCTCCCTTCTCTCTCTCTCTCTCTGCAAAACCAGTTAGCTACGATTACAAATTACAACGTGCCAGCATCAGTGGGCAATCAAATTTTGGTCAATGAGCTCAACAAGTTTTGTGTAGATTTGAGTCACCCTCTGATTGTCTCCCTGAGCAGCCATTAACACCTCCAGCACACATTTTTTCTCCCACTCCTGTTCTAAAGATCAGCAAGGCTGATGTTTATCAGCTCTTCACGATGCAGAAGAGGAGGAAATCACCAGGTCCTGATTGGGTCACACCAACCAGTCCCTGCATGCTTCAAACGCTCCACCATCATCCTCATTCCCAAGAAGCCCATGAAGTCCTATAACTGTCAAGAAGAAACCTGGGAGACAAAAAACACCCTGAAGACACAACAAAAGTTCAAAGTATGAAAAAAACTTTGCAGGAAGGCTAAAAGAAAGTGGAAAAAATCCAAACTTATCATCCACCACGGCCTTTATAGAGAGAGTCTTTGTGCTTTTAATTCAGAATTAATCACAGCTAGGCAAGAGTTTTTCTCAAACTTAATCAATAACAACCTCAACAATGCTCAAACTCACTCTCTTCTCAACGGAAGAGAGGTTAACTAACCCACCAAACCAGACTCCAAATGAGCTGTCTGAGGATAAATGCAATGAGTTTGCTTAATAAAATCAGTAACATCAGAAACAGCCTCAGCGCTTCCCCTGCAGGGCTGGGGATAGACCCTCCTCAGCCTCCACTCTCAATGTGGACCTTTAATCTAATCGATAGCAAAACATTAATAGAGACGTTCAGAGCCTCAGAACATTAACACTAACTGCTTGTTAGTTGTGTTGCATTTTACTGTACTTATGTGGTTGGTATATTTGTTGTAACCACAGGAAATTCCTTGTGTGTGTATCACATGGCAATAAAGCTGATTCTGATTCTCCTCTCTCTCTCTCTCTCTCTCTCTACCCCTCTCTCTCCTTTCTGTAATCCCTTGATTCCTCTGTCCAGGATTCCCATTGGAGGAGTGAAGGATGCTCTGAGCACTAAAGCCAGCGGTGGCGCCGGCAGAAAACCAGCAACAGAGAGGTGTTTACCCTCGAGAAGAATGTGAGATGTTTCAGTTTGTGTTCTGATATCTATTTTTTGATTCATCCAGCAAACCAAAGGAACATGCTTCTGCAGGTCAGACAACTGCCCTCTCCCTCTCTCTCTCCCCCCCTCTCCTGCTCCCTCTCTCTCTCTCCTCCCCCTCCCTCTCTCTTTCTCTCTCCTTCTCCCTCTCTCTTTCTTTCTCTCTCTCTTCTCCTCCTCTCCTCTCTTCTCTCTCTCCTTCTCCCTCTCTCTTTTTCTCTCCTCTCTTCTCTTCTCTCCATTCTCTATCGCTGTCTCTCTCTCTCTAGCCGTGCACCAGTAGTTTGTTGGACTTCTGTCACCTGATGCGGAGACACGGAGTAAAGATCTCCGCAGGTTTCCCGTGCTCAGTGGAGGATGTTGTGCTAGCGGTGGTCGCCGTGGTGGGGCATGGTAGTATCAGATCAGCTGCCTGAATGAACAGTGCAATTGTTATCTTTTTGATTCACCGGAGAAAGTGAACACTCTGATCGCGGAGGAGATTACTGTTAACGACCACTTCATTCCGGTACATGTGCTCTTTGCTCCAGCTAAGAAAGTAAGCCTACTACAACCCGCAGGCCACGTACGGATCATATGCGTTTTTAATCCGGCCAAAGTTTAGTACAGAATAAAGTTTTGATGTGAATGATTGCATTCATTTCATTTTGACTTAAAACGACAGGAATTTCAACACCAGGTGGCGCAGTAGGTGCAGTGACTTGATTTAGCGAAGCCAGAGCCATTTCTAATTATCGCTCTTCTTCTAATGTTAGTGTTCAGATCAGAACCCATCTGCAGCGATGTCAAAGAAGAGAAAGGTCTACAGCGAGTGCCGGTGTGGAAGAAAGACTGGACGCCTAACTGCTATTTTACTGAAGTCCGGTCCAAGGCTCTACTTCTTATTAACCAAGAAACCGCTGCGGGTTGTAAAAGAATACAACATCAGCCATCATTTTTCCACCCAAGCATGCCTAATTACGTGCTAATAAACTTTTCACACAAGAACGTACGGCTACCACTGACAGGTTGGTAGCTCGCTCGCAGGCTCAGCTAAACACCTTTATTCGAGCAAACTTCCATCCAAGAAGAGCACGAAGAACGAGTTATTTACTGGCAGCCAAACTCGCAAAAGACAGAACTTCTTTCTTCCGAAGGGGAGTTTCCTCAAAGAGTGCATGGAAGAGACATCGAGTATTTTATGCCCTGAGAGCAAGGACAAATTTTAAAAAATGAGCTTTATCACGCACGCAGCTCAGTGACTCGCCGTATTGAAGAGTGATTGATGAACGCTTAACTAGCGAAGCTAAACAAAAAGTGGAGTCATTTACATTATTTTCTTTGGCACTGGATGAAAGCAATAATATGAAGGACAGCTTGATCACGTAGTGAAGCCAGTTGTGAAAGTTGTTAACTTTATTCGAGCGAGGGAACTTCACTATCGTCAGTTTACTCATTTTCTTGAAACGCTGATCATGCAGACGTACCTTAAAAGTATGGTCAATATTTTTGAGCGCTCAAACAAAATCTTGTACTGACAATTTTCCTGAGCTGAATGACACAGATTGGCGTTGTGATCTAGCTTTCACTGTGGACATACTGACACACACGACTGAGCTGAACGTGAAGCTAGAAGGGAAAAAACCAGTTAGTGCATGGAATGCAAGCACACGTCAGAGCCTTCAAACCCAAGCTGGTTTTATTTTCGAAGCAAATTCAGACAAGTCATTTGTTCATTTCTCCACACTGGCTATGTTTAAAAGAGGCCCCCGCAACAAGTGAAAAATACAGGAAATCACTGCATGAGGGAATTCTGTCGGTTTTGTGATTTTGGAAAAATTTGACAGGGCACTTCAGCTGGTGTCATGAACCTTCTCACAAGACCTGGAAACGGTGCCACAGGAGTTGCAGTTGGAACTGATTGAACTGCCATGTGGCATGGTGTTAAAGGATAACTCTCTGAAATTGGATTAGTTTTATTTAAAACATCTTTCCCTTCCTCCTCTTTCTTTATTTACACCCCGCTATGGTTTTACTGATGATTGATACAATTTCTATTATGAGCAAGCTGAGATAGACTTTGACTGTGGAACAAATTGCGTATTGTCTCTTCTTGTCTGTAAGTCACTTTGGATAAAAGCATCTGCCAAATGCAATAAATGTATATATAAAAGTGATGGAGCAAGGAATCCACCAACAGACTCACTGTGTTCCCGGAAGATCCATGCTGGAAAACGTTCTCCCTCATTAGAGACGTCCTGGAGACTTCCAATACCTCGGGTCTCAACACTGGAACCCATCTCTCTGCATCAAGAGAAGGCATTCAACAGGGTGGAGCCACAGTACCTGTGGAGGGTCATGGAGAGGCTTCGGATTCATTGCTGGGTGAATCTCCAAAACAAGACCCTGTATCAAAGGATAGACAGCCTCCTGTTATACAATGGAGTTCAACGGAGGTCTCTGCTCCCTGTTCAAAGTTTGAAAGAGGAACAAAGCTGCCGCCCTCTCTGGTATGCTGTACGAGAGAGAGAGAGAGAGAGAGAGGAGAGAAGAGAGAGAACTTACTCCACAGCATACGTAACATATTATCAAGTTTTAATGTCCTCAGTTTTTATGCATATGCTGGTGACGTGATAGTGTTTGTGAATGATTAAGAAGAAGTCAACTCTCTGAATTTGGAAAACTGTCCTCAGCAAGAGTCAACTGGAGGAAGAGTGAGGCTCTGGCGATCAGACCCTGGAGCAGAGGTCTTCCGGTGCTCCTCTAGTCCTTGATCTGGAGAAAGGATGGTCTCAGAAACTGGAGAGTGTTTCTGGGGAACAGAACGGTTCATGGAAAAGAACTGGGAGGAGATGGAACAGAACGTGGAGGGAAGATTGAGAAATTGAGCATGGCTGCTCCCTCACATCTCCTACAGAGGCAGGGTGCTGATTGCTAACAACCTGGCAGCATCTGCTCTGTGGCACCGCCTGCCGTGTGAGGACCCCCCAACACAATTACTGACATCACTGCAGACATCACTCGTTAATTTCTTCTGGAGCGGCATAATTGGGGCCCCCAGAGCGTACTGTACCTCCAGACGAAAGTGGGTGGACAAGGCTTAATCCATCTGGCCAGCAGGACAGCCACCTTTGCGCAGTTTTGCACAAAAGAGCAAAAGAGCCAAAGATCTTAATCTCGCAGCACTGTTTTTAATGACCCTTTGTTTTTATAGAGCAACACCCTTCCCCCTTTGTATCAGAGTGTTTTTAATGCTTGGAGACTGTTTCGGTGGACCCAAGAGAGACCTTGCCCCTTACAGCGTTTTGCCCAGGATAAGAACCCTGCGTCGGAAGCAGGTTGGTGGACGCAGCGGGCCCTGGATCTAAAGAACATAGAATCTCTGAGCGCTCTGCTGGTCTGAGGTCGAGGAGGCTCACGCGGCAGATCCTAAACCTTTGGACTCTTGGAAAGAGGAGAACCTCAGATGCTGAGATTCTAAAGCTCCGGATTCTAGCTCCAGACCCACAAGCTCTGTTTCACAAGCTTTTGCTTAAGAGCCCGACTTCGGGACCTCTCTGGACCCCTGCGTGAAGCCATTACCAATCAGACCCTGAGGTATGCCAGCAGGAAGACTCTCTACATCAACTGTGTAAAAGTCCTGAACAAGAGCACGCTGAACCAACGAGCGGACCCGTCTGGAGGAGCAGGCTGCACCTGAGAGAGAAAAGCGCCCCCATGTGGAGAGTCCTCTACAAGCCCCCTCTGAGGAAGAGAAGCGTTAATCTGCAGTGGAGGATTCTGCACTGAGCCCTTGCAGTGAATTCGTTCATCCATGTGCTGGACCCCCCGGCCCCCAACACATGCCCTTTCTGCCCCTCACAGAGACAAGCTTTCACTGCTTCCTGGAGTGCAGAAGACTCACTGTTTTTTTATTCTCTGATGAGTGATTTTAATCGTTTTAATGAGAAGTTCTCAGGGAACAGTTTTATCCTGGGTGCAGGGTACCGGAAGGCAGACTCAGGGAAATGGCAGCTGCTTAACTTCCTCCTCGGTGAAGCTAAGCTCGCCATCTACCTGAGCAGGAGGAACAGTGGTCAGGACGCGGAGGAGGTGTGGCGCGTGAAAATCAGGTCCAGACTCTGGCTGGAGTTTAGATTCAATAAGATGATGGGGAATCTGGAGGGTTCCGAGGCGCAGTGGTGTTACCAAAACATCATTTGTTCAGGAAACGAAAGAGGTGTTTGTTTAATTGTATTAACATGATTGTTTTGTTTGTTTAAGTATTATATATGTGTTATTATTCTTTGTGATTTACAAAGTTCATATATGTAAATGAGTGAACGACAAAAAAATCTTTGTAAAACTAAAAAGAATCTCTTTCGCTCTCTTATCTCTTCTCTCTCTCACACTCCCTCTCTCTCTTTCTCTCTTTCTTCTCTCCTCTCTGATGAGCACAGTAGAAGATGATTAGTTAGAGTTAGTTTAACTAGTGAACTAGTTAGTTTTTTTAGTGTTTAGTTTAGTGTCAGAAAGCTAACGAGAAGTGT
>UELW01000069.1:62445-158523 GCA_900490495.1 Danionella dracula
CAATAAAACTGTTGGGGGAAAAATGTTTTTTTTATACTTTTACATTTGGCAGACACTTTTGTCCAAAGTGACTTACAGTAGGGTAACAGTTCAGGTACAGTAGATAATATGCAATTTACAGTCTATCTCAGCTTGCTCATAACAGAAGTTGTATCAACTCATCAATAAACCATAGCAGATAGAGTTGAGCATCATCAGCGTACCAGAATCTGTGTCTGAAGATGATAGGGCCCAGGGAGGTGATGTAGATGGAGAAGAGAATGGGGACCAAGGGCTGAACCCTGCTTGACTGTGTTTAAACGCAACAGAGATATCTAGTAGTATAATAAAGCCAAGATGTTAACTGTAGTGGAGAAATTAAGTGTGTCCCTCCAGCTCCATATTAAAACTGAGATATTCTGTAATTGCTTTTTAGAGCCAATAAGTAATATTTCTGTGTTATCAGGATTTTCATTCATCCAGTCGTTGATATCAGCGACACATTCTGAGATGTTCTTAAGCTCAGAAAGTTTGTTCTCGTTCTGCTGAGATATAGAGCTGGGTCTCATCTGCATAGCAATGGGAAACTAACCCCATGTCTTCTAGTAATTTTGCCAAGGGGCAGCATGTAGATTGAGAATAGGATGGGTCCCACAATAGATCCCTTGAGAAACTCCATACTCTACTGCTATTGATTGTGTCTAATGATGCGGTATAAGTCTAGATTGAAGATCTTCATAAAAGTTGTTCTTCTGTAAGTAGGAATTGAGCTGTGCTATGACAAACTTCCCTAACATTTTTGCCAAAGAACAGAAGGTTAGAGATTGGCCTATAGTTGGATAACACAGTATAAAAAAGGCTATATTTAAAACCACATATATTTACTGACTAAAATGCGTAAATTATGTAGTTTAAACATTCATTTTGGTCTATATTTTAACCAGATAAGGATATCATGAGAGGTCCAATGTTTGCTGGGTCAGGGAGGTTGCGATATCACTCACAGTTTCAGCTGATTTGGGTCTGATGTGGTTGCCAAGGCGTTTCAGATGAACTGCTGCGTCAGAAACAGACAGAGGAGAGTGACCCTAGTTTAAAGCTCTGAATCTCTGGAACACAGCCGTAGACGCTCAGGCTTCTTTAATAAGAGTGTGACGGTGGATGATTCGACTGTGATCATGAGACCCTGTGGTGCCACGGTTCAACTCAGGACAGAGCCAGTCACACATCTCACACCCCCAGCTGGAGGCTTAAACTTCTCAGCTGTTGCTAAGATGATTTGGCTGGTTTGCTATGCAGTGTCTGAAGCATTTGAGGACTTTAAGGGCCATCCTCGAAGATGGAGATGATGGAGAAGATTTAGACTGTGGCTCTATGGCTTATAGGGGTCGTTATTTAACCGGTTTCTGTCTTGATTGGTTGCTAGGGGCTTTAGCTGGTATGGGTGTTGGGGAATTGAGAGCTAGGGTCAGCTCAGGTCTTGTTTCTCTCCTGCAGTTGTTTTTTTCGACTGTTTACACAGACTCTCTTCAGCTTCTCGAGCCCACATCTCTTCTGCACCCCTTTCTCTTTCTCTCTCTCTCTCTGTCTTTCTCAAGGTTGGTTATGTAATATCAAAGTGCTGCCACTGGTGACGACGCAGTGCTTTCATTCTGACAGCAGCGCCCTGAGTTGAACCTGAGCAACTCTCTCTTTCTCACACAGAAACTGCACGAGGAGGGCAAGCAAGGTCAAGCTCTCTGCACGGTGGGGCAAGCATGGGCAAACGCTCTCCACAGTAAGACAAGTGAGGTCACTAACTAAGTCACTCATCCGCTCACAAAGAGAGGGAAAGGAAAGGGGAGGGTTGATCCAAAACGGAGTGTTCCATTCTGTTCTGTGTCCTGTTCTTTCTAACATTCTGTTCCCTACGGTCTCCTACAGTAACATTCTGTTCCCTACGGTCTCCTACAGTAACATTCTGTTCCCTACGGTCTCCTACAGTAACATTCTGTTCCTTAGGGTCTCCTACAGTAACATTCTGTTCCTTAGGGTCTCCTACAGTAACATTCTGTTCCCTAGGGTCTCCTACAGTAACATTCTGTTCCCTACGGTCTCCTACAGTAACATTCTGTTCCTTAGGGTCTCCTACAGTAACATTCTGTTCCCTAGGGTCTCCTACAGTAACATTCTGTTCCCTAGGGTCTCCTACAGTAACATTCTGTTCCTTAGGGTCTCCTACAGTAACATTCTGTTCCCTAGGGTCTCCTACAGTAACATTCTGTTCCCTAGGGTCTCCTACAGTAACATTCTGTTCCCTAGGGTCTCCTACAGTAACATTCTGTTCCCTACGGTCTCCTTCAGTACCCTAGGGTCTCCTACAGTAACATTCTGTTCCCTACGGTCTCCTACAGTAACATTCTGTTCCCTAGGGTCTCCTACAGTAACATTATGTTCCCTACGGTCTCCTACAGTAACATTCTGTTCCCTAGCATCTCCTACAGTAACATTATGTTCCCTAGGGTCTCCTACAGTAACATTCTGTTCCCTACGGTCTCCTTCAGTAACATTATGTTCCCTAGGGTCTCCTACAGTAACATTTTGTTCTCCATGGTCTCCCGCTATAAAATTATGTTTTCTATAGTCTCCTACTGTAACACTCAGTTCCCTGCGGTTTCCTACCGTAGCATTCTGTTCCCTACGATCTTCTACTGTAACATTCTGGTTCCTATGTTCTCCTACAGTAACATTCTGTTCCTTACGGTCGCATATAGTAACATTCTGTTCCCTACGGTCTCCTACTGTCACATTCTGTTTTCTACAGTCTCCCACTGTAATATTATGTTTTCTGTGGTCTCCTATTGTAACATTCTGTTCTCTAAGGCCTCCTACTGTAACACTCAGTTCCCTGCGGTTTCCCTACCGTAACATTCTGTTCCCTATGATCTCTTACTGTAACATTCTGGTTCTATGTCTCCTACGTAACATTCTGTTCTCTACTGCTTCCTACTGTAACATTCAGTTCCCTGCGGTTCCTACCTTAACATTCTGTGCCCTAGGGTCCTCCTACAGGAACATTCTGTTCCCTAACGGTCTCCTACAGGAACATTCTGTTCCCTAGGGTCTCCTACAGGAACATTCTGTTCCCTACGGTCTCCTACAGGAACATTCTGTTCCCTACGGTCTCCTACAGGAACATTCTGTTCCCTATGATCTCTTACTGTAACATTCTGGTTCCTATGGTCTCCTACAGGAACATTCTGTTCCCTAGGGTTCTCCTACAGTAACACTCAGTTCCCTGCGGCTTTCCTACCGTAACATTCTGTTCCCTATGATCTCTTACTGTACATTCTGGTTCCTATGTTCTCCTACAGTAACATTCTGTTCCCTACGGTCTCCTACTGTCACATTCTGTTTTCTACAGTCCTCCCACTGTAATATTATGTTTTCTGCGGTCTCCTATTGTCACATTCTGTTCTCTAAGGCCTCCTACTGTAACACTCAGTTCCCTGCGGTTTCCTACCGTAACATTCTGTTCCCTATGATCTCTTACTGTAACATTCTGGTTCCTATGGTCTCCTACTGTAACATTCAGTTCCCTGCGGTTCCCTACGGTCCTCCTACAGGAACATTCTGTTCCCTACGGTTTCCTACAGGTAACATTCTGTTCCCTATGATCTCTTACTGTAACATTCTGGTTCCTATGGGTCTCCTACAGGAACATTCTGTTCCCTAGGGTCTCCTACAGTAACACTCAGTTCCCTGCGGTTTCCTACCGTAACATTCTGTTCCCTATGATCTCTTACTGTAACATTCTGGTTCCTATGTTCTCCTACAGTAACATTCTGTTCCTTACGGTCGCATATAGTAACATTCTGTTCCCTAGGGTCTCCTACAGTAACATTCTGTTCCCTAGGGTCTCCTACAGTAACATTCTGTTCCCTACGGTCTCCTACAGGAACATTCTGTTCCCTAGGGTCTCCTACAGTAACATTCTGTTCCCTAGGGTTTCCTACCGTAACATTCTGTTCCCTACGGTCTCCTACAGTAACATTCTGTTCCCTAGGGTCTCCTACAGTAACATTCTGTTCCCTAGGGTCTCCTACAGTAACATTCTGTTCCCTAGGGTCTCCTACAGGAACATTCTGTTCCCTACGGTCTCCTACAGGAACATTCTGTTCCCTAGGGTCTCCTACAGTAACATTCTGTTCCCTAGGGTTTCCTACCATAACATTCTGTTCCCTACGGTCTCCTACAGTAACATTCTGTTCCCTACGGTCCTCCTACAGGAACATTCTGTTCCCTAGGGTCTCCTACAGGAACATTCTGTTCCCTACGGTCTCCTACAGCAACATTCTGTTCCCTACGGTCTCCTACAGGAACATTCTGTTCCCTAGGGTCTCCTACAGGAACATTCTGTTCCCTAGGGTCTCCTACAGGAACATTCTGTTCCCTAGGGTCTCCTACAGGAACATTCTGTTCCCTACGGTCTCCTACAGGAACATTCTGTTCCCTACGGTCTCCTTCAGTAACATTCTGTTCCCTAGGGACTCCTACAGTAACATTCTGTTCCCTACGGTCTCCTACAGGAACATTCTGTTCCCTACGGTCTCCTACAGGAACATTCTGTTCCCTAGGGTCTCTTACAGTAACATTCTGTTCCCTACGTCTCCTTCAGTAACATTCTGTTCCCTAGGGCCCTCCTACAGGAACATTCTGTTCCCCTACGGTCTCCTTCAGTAACATTCTGTTCCCTAGGGTCTCCTACAGTAACATTCTGTTCCCTAGGGTTCTCCTACAGGAACATTCTGTTCCCTACGGTCTCCTACAGGAACATTCTGTTCCCTACGGTCTCCTTCAGTAACATTCTGTTCCCTACAGTCTCCTACAGGAACATTCTGTTCGCCTACGGTCTCCTACAGTAACATTCTGTTCCCTAGGGTCTCCTACAGGAACATCTGTTCCCTACGGTCTCCTACAGGAACAGTCTGGGGTCCCTACGGTTCCTCATTAACATTCTGTTCCCTACGGTCTCCTACAGTAACATTCTGTTCCCTACGGTCTCCTACAGGAACATTCTGTTCCCTACGGTCTCCTACAGGAACAGTCTGTGCCCTACGGTCGTTCCCTACGGTCTCCTACAGGAACATTCTGTTTCCCTACGGTCCTCCTACAGTAACATTCTGTTCCCTACGGTCCTCCTTCAGTACATTCTGTTCCCTACGGTATCCTACAAGGACAGTCTGTTCCGACGGTCTCCTTCAGTAACATTCTGTTCCCTAACGGTCTCCTTCAGTACATTCTGTTCCTACGGTCTCCTACAGGAACATTCTGTTCCCTAGGGTTTCCTACCGTAACATTCTGTTCCCTACGATCTCCTAATTGTCTGTTCCGCTTCATTTTAGTAACCTCTTAAACATCTGTTAATTTCTCCAGAGAGCTGTGCTCTTGTTCTGTATGGAGGCCTCAATAATAAAGTGTTTTAACAGCGCTCTTGGAGTTCAGTGGGTCGAAAAAGGTGAAAGCAAAGGGAAACACATCGTTGTAAAACACGTTGTAAAGCTCCTGCTGTGGAAAACCTCCTGGTGGATTTCTTTTCGTCAACCCTGGAAGAATCGTGAATGAAACTCCACTTCACTTCTGTTAGCGTGCTCCGATCCAGAGCATTTGCTTCAAGAACACTGTTATGAAAACCAGCTCAAGAGTGTTTTAAACAGCACACTGGACTGATTTTCCCAGTGTTTTACAGTTTGTTTCGTTTTTCTACAAATGAAAATGTTTCCCGCTTCTGAGCTTTGTTTCCTCATAACCGTGTGTACTTCTGAGAATTGCTTTTTGGTATTTTAGATACTTTAAATATAACTCCAAACCTAAAATATAACTGTTACTAATCCTTGGGCATGCATTCAGGACTATCATCTTCAGGGCATAAAGAAATAAAACTTTAAAAATAAGCAGATTTTAGATGTTCCATAAAAATATTTAATGTTTTCAAAAGAAGGCCTTTGCAAGCAGACCCTGGTTCTTCTGGAATTTGAACCCACAACCTGTCGATCTAACTCACTCCAGTGGTAAAACTACTGAACCGCTGAACAGATCGCTAGTTTTGAACTTTAAGAAAAATTATTTAAAAATTTGTTTGTTTAAGATATATTCAATTTAACCCTTCGGCCAATTAGACATGTTCTCTAGGCCCGTCTCTCTGGACCCATTGTTGGTGCCTGGGAAGTGATTCACTTCTGTGATGGCTGGCCCCACAAATTCTGAGCCTCCTTTACCTTTCAAATAAAACCTCACGCATGCTATGTCCATGTTATATACAGTCCATGGCTAGAATATTTTGGCAGCCATGTTATTTCTCAAACTGCAATTTCAAACTTAGTGGCGCTGTGCTGAAATTCTGCAGACAGCCACATTGTGGTTATGATGTCATGTACCTGATATTATGGCACTTTTACTTCCTGCTCTGCTGCCGTTCAGACGTATCTGCTTGTGCTCCTCACTTCCCACTGTCAGCTTTGCTATTTTTTTCCCTTTTTTGAATGTCTACACATTTGACAACGCTATTTCTAATACTCTAAAAGCAAAACTTCAACAGTTAAACCCTGGATAAACAGAAACTGGATTCTATCATCAGCTCACAGCATACTCCAAGGTAACTTGTGCCTCTGTGTGACCGCTGACATGCTGTTAAACACCTCCTCTCCCCGTGTTTTTCCTTTCAGGGATTCCATATGCAAAAACTCTTCTGTTAACTCGAATTTCTCATTAAAATTAAAAGCTGAGCGATGTCCTTTATATCATTGCTTTCATCCAGTGTCAAAGAATATAATGTAAATGACTCCACTTTTATGTTTAGCTTTGCTAGTTAAGTGTTCGTCAAATACTTCAATACGGCGAGTGACTGAGCTGCGTGCGTGATAAGCTCATTTTAAAAAATTTGTTCTTGCTCTCAGGGCATATACTTGCTGTCTCTTTGGCGCAAATGGAAAAAACTACTTCTGACGCTGAACCAAGAACTGGGGAACAACTGAAATGGAACTGGAAGTAGTCGTGCATTAATCTAATGAAAAAAAACATATGATGTAAAAATGAGTAAACTTTTAATACTACTCTTGTTTCCATCCTTCCATCTTCTTGTCTGTTTAGTCTCCACCTCAAAAAGAGCCACCAACTCATCTGGCATGTGTTTTACGCAGTGGATGCTCTTCCAGCTGCAACCCACCACCAGGAAACATCCACATACACTCATTCACACTGGACATTTTAGCTCACCTAATTCACTTATACCGAATGGCTTTGGACTTTTGGGGGGTGATTACAGTTTATCAATCCCTTCTTCAAAGAACCTCAGCTCTGGAGACACAGTTACATGCGCTTTGTTCTAAAAAGGCCAGTGGATTCTAAAGAACCGGACCGAATTTCTCAGCATGCTATTTTGAACCCAGATCACTCACTGGAGCCAAAGACTCTGATTATTGGGGTATTATACTTTTCTCCCTCTGCTATAAGTCAACAACAAACAAACAGGGAGAACTGGAAAGACCCAAAAACATTAAATCAAAGCACCACCAAGGCCTTCGTCACCCACCCTGCAGATGTCACCATTGAATGATGAATATCAGACCTCCCCAAGACATGTGAGGATCAACAATTGGATAACATGCAAAGCCACCAGGACATCTCAGTGGCCACACCACCATCTCAATGGCTACATCACCACCGATTGAGGATAGCCACACCCTCTCAATGGTTACACCCGCCAATGAATAAGGACAAGGATGAGTCCCTGGACAACAACCAGAGTCAACAGAACAACTCCCTGGAGGACACGTCAACAATATACACATCTTCAAGATCCCCCCATCTCAGTTTGCCAGCTCAGCTTAAAAATCTAGTCTCTGCAGGAACCAACCTGTCCCACGCGTTCACAGCAAGCACCAAAAATCACCCCAAAAAAGACGGACACCTCCCCCTCCTACAGCAGAAAGAGTTCTGTGATCAGACCACCTAGGGCAAAATCACCCCCAACCCACCCTTACTCCACCAAACCAGCAGTGAGTTAAACAGGACATTCTGCCTCAAGACGGCGAACTTGAAAAGTTTTTTCAGAACAGGCAGATGTCCTCAGCCCCTTTAGCTCTTACTTTATCAGCGATACAGATAAGGCCTGCTAGAAATAGAACAAACAAGTGGGAAAACAGGTCTGCTAGAAATAAAAAATCATGCAGACCAAACCTGATTTTATTTTAACACATAACTTAGATTTTATGCTGCTAACTGAAACATGGCTAGATGATAGCTGTAGTGCAACCAAACTAAACGAGGCTGCACCGGGAAACTTTTTATATAGACACGTCTCTCCTTCTGATAAGAAAGGAGGCGGAGTTTCAAGTTTTTACAAGAACATTTTTGAATGCTAACAGGTCAATCTTGGGGATTACACATCTTTTCAATATTTGAGTATAGCTTTAAAAGGCACAAAAGGGGTTCTTCTCACCACCTTATTCAGGCCTCCAAAGTACACTACAGGGTTTACTGAGGATTTCACTGAACTGCTCTCAGCCATCTCTTCGAAGTTTGACTCTTTTATCCTCGCTGGGTATTATAATATATACATTTACAAGCATGATAATAACGCTGCCAAAGAACTCAACAATATTTTAAACTTGACCCAACAAATTCAGGAGTCACGGTCACACACTGGACTTAGCAATTAGTAAGAGTTTAAATATTCTATCCACCGTTGTGCAAGATGTTGCTTTGTCTGATCACTTCTGTATTTTTGTTGATGCATGCAAAATCAATTTCTGTTATTAAGAGACACATTTACGATAACACTAGCGAGATGTTTATACATGCCATATCTCAAAACCAAGCATCACTTCTGGCACATCTTCTTCTTGATGCATTTAATTTAAAAATCAAGCTCATTATAGACGATATCACACCTCTAACGGTCAAGAGGAAACCTGGGCCAAAAAACACCCTGGAGAAATCCAACAAAAGTTCAAAGTATGAAAAGACTTTGCAGGAACGCTGAAAGAAGATGGAGAAAATCAAAACTTGTCATCCATTATGACCTTTATAAAGAGAGTCTTCATGTTTTTAATTCAGAATTAATCACAGCTAGGCAAGAGTTTTTCTCAGACTTAATAAGTAACTCTCTTTGCAACAGTAGAGAGGTTAACCAACCCACCAAACCAGAATCCAAGTGAGCTTTTGTCTGAGGATAATAACCATTATAACCAGTATAAGGTGATCATGATGTTTATGCTTATTTCATTTCTAGTTGTTTGTTAATGCCCAGACCTCCCTCACACCAATCTGGAGATGTAATCTCACCATCGAGTCCTGGGTCTCTCCCTTGCAGGACATGCCTGGAACACTTCAGCAAAGGTGGCCTTCAGGAGACATCAGGAACAGATGCATGAGCCTCTCAGTGGTGAATTTCATCATTTCTTGCAAAGAGTTCATGGGGCTGCTAACCTGAATGGACAGACTAGGTTCTGTACTCTGTTGGCCTCTAATTAGTTCTTGTAGACACAAGAGATAGAAACAGCCAAATGACTATATCACTAATGATAAGCTTAAATTCTGTCACTGTGCAGTACTACACATCACCACCATAGGAGCCAGAACACACCCAAATCATAACAAAACTACGCTCCGAAAAGAGCTGCACGGGTTTGCTCTGTAGGGTACATTACTCAGGCGTGTTCCGGGGTCCTGGAGCCCTGCTGTACCCTGACTGAAGGAGTCCATGTGAACACAGCACCTCCTGCAAACCCTCTCAACCAAAACAGCTCAAATCAGTCTCAGAGCAGAAAGCCCACAGGTGGAGCGCTGGCAGAGCGAGGCCGCACGTGTTAAGCGTCGAGCAGAAAAAGCGCTTCCCACACAAACATGCTTTTATGAGGAGTGTGATTATCCTTCAGAACGCTGTGATTGATCTGCATCCTGAAGCCGATCGGAGCAGCTAAGCGTTCCCATCTGTGACCCCCTCCATCGCTCGTAGCGCCCCAAGATTAATCAGAGCCCGCGCCGACACTCCGTCAAGCTCTCGTTAAACATTGTTTTCCTCCAGAGCAAGTGAGCTGAGGACAGCGCCTCATGGAGGGGGCGCCTCACACGCATATCTGGGGTTGCTTCTCGATCCGGGTGCTTCAGGGTCACAGGGCAGCGCCACCCTCGAGCCTCTCCAGCTCTCAATCTCATGTCTGTGATTCATTACTTTGCCCTGAGTGGAGAAAGCTGTCTCTGTGGAGGATTTAGCACTTGCTGAGAGAGGATGTTGTGTGGTTCTGGTTCTGGCTGTAAATAAGAGCAGCACTAACCGCTGTAATAATTATACCCCTCAAAGGCTCAAAATTAGTCTCGCTCACACTCTACTCTGCTTAGAGCCAGTTCAGAAGCGCCGGAGGTTCTGACGGTGAAACTGAAACACTGTTCAGCAGCGCCGGAGGTTCTGACCGTGAAACTGAAATACTGTTCAGGCAGCGCCGGAGGTTCTGACGGTGAAACTGAAATATGTTCAGCAGCGCCGGAGGTCTGACGGTGAAACTGAAACACTGTTCAGCAGCGCTGGAGGTTCTGACGATGAAACTGAAACACTGTTCAGCAGCGCCGAAGGTTCTGACGGTGAAACTGAAATACTGTTCAGCAGCGCTGGAGGTTCTGACGGTGAAACTGAAACACTGTTCAGCAGCGCCGGAGGTTCTGATGGTGAAACTGAAACACTGTTCAGCAGCAATAGAGGTTCTGACGGTGAAACTGAAGCACTGTTCAGCAGCGCCGGAGGTCCGGACGGTGAAACTGAAACACTGTTCAGCAGCGCCGGAGGTTTTGACGGTGAAACTGAAACACTTTTCAGCAGCGCCGGAAGTTCTGACGGTGAAACTGAAACACTGTTCAGCAGCGCCGGATATTCTGACGGTGAAACTGAAACACTGTTCAGCAGCGCCAGAGATTCTGATGGTGAAACTTAAATACTTTTCAGCAGCGCCGGAAGTTCTGATGGTTAAACTGAAACATTGTTCAGCAGCACCAGAGGTTCTAACGGTGAAACTGAAACACTGTTTAGCAGCGCCGGAGGTTCTGACAGTGAAACTGAAACACTTATCAGCAGCGCTGGAGGTTCTGACGGTGAAACTGAAACACTGTTCAGCAGCGCCGGATATTCTGACGGTGAAACTGAAACACTGTTCAGCAGCGCCGGAGGTTCTGATGGTGAAACTGAAACACTGTTCAGCAGCAATAGAGGTTCTGACGGTGAAACTGAAGCACTGTTCAGCAGCGCCGGAGGTCCGGACGGTGAAACTGAAACACTGTTCAGCAGCGCCGGAGGTTTTGACGGTGAAACTGAAACACTTTTCAGCAGCGCCGGAAGTTCTGACGGTGAAACTGAAACACTGTTCAGCAGCGCCGGATATTCTGACGGTGAAACTGAAACACTGTTCAGCAGCGCCAGAGATTCTGATGGTGAAACTTAAATACTTTTCAGCAGCGCCGGAAGTTCTGATGGTTAAACTGAAACATTGTTCAGCAGCACCAGAGGTTCTAACGGTGAAACTGAAACACTGTTTAGCAGCGCCGGAGGTTCTGACAGTGAAACTGAAACACTTATCAGCAGCGCTGGAGGTTCTGACGGTGAAACTGAAACACTGTTCAGCAGCACCAGAGATTCTGACGGTGAAACTGAAGTACTGTTCAGCAGCGCCGGAGGTCCGGACGGTGAAACTGAAACATTGTTCAGCAGCGCCGGAGGTTTTGACGGTGAAACTGAAACACTTTTCAGCAGCGCCGGAAGTTCTGACGGTGAAACTGAAACACTGTTCAGCAGCGCCGGATATTCTGACGGTGAAACTGAAACACTTTTCAGCAGCGCTGGAGGTTCTGACGGTTAAACTGAAACATTGTTCAGTAGCACCAGAGGTTCTAACGGTGAAACTGAAACACTGTTCAGCAGCGCCGGAGGTTCTGACGGTGAAACTGAAACACTTTTCAGCAGCGCTGGAGGTTCTGACGGTGAAACTAAAACACTGTTCAGCAGCGCCGGAGGTTCTGACGGTGAAACTGAAACACTGTTCAGCAGCACCAGAGATTCTGATGGTGAAACTTAAATACTTTTCAGCAGCGCTGGAAGTTCTGATGGTTAAACTGAAACATTGTTCAGCAGCACCAGAGGTTCTGATGGTTAAACTGAAACACTGTTCAGCAGCGCCGGAGGTTCTGACGGTGAAACTAAAACACTGTTCAGCAGCGCCGGAGGTTCTGACGGTGAAACTGAAACACTGTTCAGCAGCACCAGAGATTCTGATGGTGAAACTTAAATACTTTTCAGCAGCGCTGGAAGTTCTGATGGTTAAACTGAAACACTGTTCAGCAGCGCCGGAGGTTCTGACGGTGAAACAGAAACACTGTTCAGCAGCGCCAGAGATTCTGACGGTGAAACTGAAACACTTTTCAGCAGCACCAGAGATTCTGACGGTGAAACTGAAACATTTTTCAGCAGCGCCGGAAGTTCTGATGGTTAAACTGAAACACTTTTCAGCAGCGCCGGAAGTTCTGACGGTGAAACTGAAACACTGTTCAGCAGCGCCGGAAGTTCTGATGGTTAAACTGAAACACTGTTCAGCAGCGCCGGAGGTTCTGACGGTGAAACAGAAACACTGTTCAGCAGCGCCAGAGGTTCTGACAGTGAAACTGAAACACTGTTCAGCAGCACCAGAGATTCTGACGGTGAAACTGAAACACTTTTCAGCAGCGCCGGAAGTTCTGATGGTTAAACTGAAACACTTTTCAGCAGCGCCGGAAGTTCTGATGGTTAAACTGAAACACTGTTCAGCAGCGCCAGAAGTTCTGACGGTGAAACTGAAACACTGTTCAGCAGCTCCGGAGGTTCTGATGGTGAAACTGAAACACTGTTCAGCAGCGCCGGAGGTTCTGATGGTGAAACTGAAACACTGTTCAGCAGCGCCGGAGGTTCTGACGGTGAAACAGAAACACTGTTCAGCAGCGCCGGAGGTTCTGACGGTGACACTGAAACACTGTTCAGCAGCGCCGGAGGTTCTGATGGTGAAACTGAAACACTGTTCAGCAGCGCCGGAGGTTCTGACGGTGAAACAGAAACACTGTTCAGCAGCGCCGGAGGTTCTGACAGTGAAACTGAAACACTGTTCAGCAGCACCAGAGATTCTGACGGTGAAACTGAAACACTTTTCAGCAGCGCCGGAAGTTCTGATGGTTAAACTGAAACACTTTTCAGCAGCGCCGGAAGTTCTGATGGTTAAACTGAAACACTTTTCAGCAGCGCCGGAAGTTCTGACGGTGAAACTAAAACACTGTTCAGCAGCGCTGGAGGTTCTGACATTGAAACTGAAACACTTTTCAGCAGTCACTGTTTTTTTTCACCTGGTTTCACACTCCTCTGGTTATTTTATGTTGTGTTAAATACTCCCCTTTTCTTGTAATCTGAACACTAAAACACATTCTTTTACACCGGTTAGAGTTAAATTTGAAGAAAAGTGTGTGTTGAACATGTTTCTCTCAGTAAAGGGCTGATCTCTGGCATGCATCATGTGACCCTTGGGTGCTGTACGTGTTCAGTGTGTGTTGCATGCTGAGAGAGGCTTTGTAAGGAGTGTGAATAATCCAGAAGCCTCATTCCTGAGTAGAAATAGCTGTGCTTTCGCTGAACTCGCTGATGCTTCTGTGAAAAGCGCTTGTATTTAATTGAGTGTTGGTTAAACAGAGCGGATCTGAGGCTCGGAGCAGGGCATAGGCTCTCGACCACAACCTCTCATGTCAAACTCTTTCCCTCTCTCTCTCCCATTTCTCTCTCTCTCTCTACCTTCCTCTTTGTCTCTTTCACCATTCTCTTTTCTGTCTTTCTCTTTCTCAGCCCCCTACCTCCTCTCTCTCTCTCTCTGAGCGTCTTTAGCTGAATGCTGTATCTGATGATCTAAATGAAGAGAGAGGCTAAGAATTTTCGAGTGAGGAGCAGTGGTGTGAGTGTGTGTGGAATCTCATTGAAGAGTGTTTCAGTTTTTCTGTCCTCTCAGTGCAGTATGGTCTTTAGATTCTAAAGCGTGTCCTCCCCTTCCTTCTGCGATTACAGCTATTCTTAGCTGTTGCAGGACGGGAGAGTGGTCAGATGATGAAAGCATAGTTTCTGATTTGCATTCTCCTAGTGAGTCTGGTTTATTATCAGCATTTCTGTATTAAAAAACCGAGGCAGACGCAGACTCTCTCTTTCTTTCTCCTCTCTCCCCTATCTCTCCCTCTTGTCTCTCTATCTCATTTCAATCTCTCCTCTCCCTTTATCTCTCCCCCCCCCCCCCCTCTATATCTCCTCTCTCTGCTCTGGGGTGAGCGTTAGTACTCCAGCGCTGATGCGATTTTCCGCCGGACACAGGCCTCTCTTTGTGATCAGGGGCTCCCAGGGGTCATTAACGAGAAAGCCATTATTCTGAGAAAGCCTTTAATTGGAAAAACATGAGCTTTAAAAGCTTTAGATGTTTCATCTTCTGTTCATGTTTGAAACAGATGCAGTGCCTCAAAAACATTTCTGGCCCGACTCCGGCCCTACGAGGAGTTTTGCTTGGCACAACCACAATTCTAGTGCTTATCCAAACCTCACATGAGCCTCTACTGAAAGACCTTTATCATCTGTGAATTAATCCTGCCCCCATCTCTGCCAGGCTCAGTTCAGGTGCGGCCCGTGTACGGTATGCCAGTCCAAATGAGTTTGTGAGCTTAAACAAGGAGCTGCCTGAACAATCTGCAGTGAATCATAGCAGAGCATGGAATCCGCCAGGGCCTGGGGCCCCTTAGACTGTTTCTAATCAATCTTGGAGCAGAGGGAGGGGTGGACGGTGAAACTGAAACGCTGCTAAGTTGAGGAAGCGTTTACCTGCGGAGGTCTGATTATCTGGAAAATATCCAGCTTAGAGTTATTACAAGAGTTAAAAATGTGAAGAATAAAAGCCAAACTGTTCATTCTGTGTCAAATCAAACCCTTTATCTTTAGAGTGGTCAGAGGATGAATTACAGTTGTGATAGCATGCAGCAGAAAGTTGCTTTATAAAGTTCCTTCTGAACGTCCTGAAGAGAGACGAGTACCGGAGCAGAGTTTCTTTTCTTCGGGTCTTCTGTTTTTCCTGATTAATGGCTGAGCCGGTAACTCTGCGCTCTCTTTAACGATTGGTTAGAGCAGGTCATGTTTGTGCTGTTTCTACCAGTGGCCCTTTCGCTGGAGGTCAGAGGTCAGGCGCTTTATTTCCATTCGGAGTTCATTGAGAGGCCGGGGGAGCGTTTGTAGCGCCGCGGTCGCTGACCTTACCCGTGTTTTTCAGGGCAAACTGGGACACAAGGGGCCTGGAACATACGTGACTCACATGTGGAGCAAGCGTGGCGGTTACTCGTTAACCTGTCCATCATCCATCCATCAGAAACACGCGGCAGAACCTGCTCTAACCATAAGAAGCTGACCCCGCTTCCTGAAAGCAGCACAAACAAGAGCCTGAGTGCTTTCAGGCCTCCGGCGCCCCGCGGTTAACCCTTCAGAGGGCCGGCAGAGGTTCTGTTTCAGGGGCACAGCTTCTCCTAAGCAGATGAGGAGCGACCGACTCTCTCGCTTGAGTTAGAAGAAAACAGCTACTATAAAAACCTTAATCTCCTCTCCCCTCTCTCTCCCTCTCTCATACTGTCTCTCCTCTTTCCCTTCTCTCTCTCTTCTTTTCCTGCTTTTTCTGTGTCTCTCTCCTCTCTCTCTGTCTTTCTCTCCTCTCACTTTATCTCTCTTCCCACACTCTTTCTCTTCATTTTTCCCTCTTTATCTCTCTCTCTCATCTTTTCCTTCTTTTTCTCTCTCTCTCTGCACATGCATGAGTGTAGTTGAGTGGGCGAAAGCACGAGCCATCGAGTTCTCAGTGTTTGTAAGTTTTTAAAAAATGTTCTCACTTTCTCTACTAACAGTGGATGTTTGAGTTGTTGTGTGTGTGGAGAGTGTGTGGTTCACAGGTTAGGAGTGTGTGTGTGAGAGCTGCGGAGAGCAGCAGGTGTGTTTGTGTTTGCCGATGGCGACCGCGGCGCGGATGAACATCGCTGTTGTGATCTTACAGAGGAGAAAGTGAATGCACTGATTTCACCCGCTCTCTAGCCCCACGAAGAAAGTGACTGTGTAATGTTCCGCCATTCATCAGTGATGAGTTTCTGAACAGGGAGCTCTCTCGTTACGGTAAAATTATTTCTCCAGTCATAAAGGTTAGGGTTAGGTTTAGGGTTAGGGTTACATTATCCCTAAAACCCTGCAGGAGATCAGTTTACAGTTTCATGTAAATGTGGAGCGCTTCGATTACATCCTGTACACTAGCTCGGACACGATGAGGTGCTTCGGATGCGGGATGGAGGGTCACATGATCAGGGCGTGCCTTGAGAAAGCCTCATCCAGCGAGAGGGACCTTGCAGGGGAGAGCTGGCTCTGAGAAGAACTCTGAGGCTCAGGGTTATGTGAGTGAGGAGAACACTGGGGAGAGTGCTGGCGTCCCTGAGGTGGAGCTGAGCTCCTGGAAGGATGCTCAGATGGAGACTGAAGAGCAAGGAAGTTACTGTAAAAAACAGTTCTGAGCCAGGCAGGGGTAAAGAGGAAGGCTGGAGCGACTGAGACTAAAGTTTTAATAAAGAAGAATAACACTGGAGAGGAGGAGGAGGAGATGGAGACTGTGATTGAGCAGGAGTAGCGAAAGGGAGGAAGCTCAGTTAGACCCAAGCTCTCCAGCGGCAGCAGCTGTGAAGCAGGGAACAGTTTACCCAGCAAAAAGGATTGAAGATTTCCTCAACAATAATTTTAATCAAAAAGATCAGGACAAAAATGTAAGAGTAGAGTTTCCTGATGTGAAGGGGTTCTGTGACTAAGTCCGGACATACCTGAAGATGAAGATTCAGTGTCCCTTCAGCGAGACTCACAGTTTCAGGCTCAGGCCGGTGCGGGTGCTGCTTAGCCACCACCAGAACACCAACGCTGGTGTGGGCCTGCTGATCTCCCCCAGGTTGACAGTCGAGGAGCTCAGCGAAGGGAGCTGCTGCTAGTGAGAGCTTATCTGGAGAAGCTCTCATTAGTTTTTATTAATATTTACGCTCCGACCAGCGGTCCTGAAAAGCTTGAGCTGCTCGGAACGCTGCAGGATGCTCTCAGCTCCAGTAACCAGGAGCATCTGTTATTTTTAAGGGGGTCTTTAACTGCACCCTCAATGCCAGGAACGCTGCCCCCCCTTCCTCAGAGAGCTCTCAGTCAGAAAGTCACAAAGTCTGGTAGATGTCTGGAGGGGGTCTAGTGGAGATGAGAGACAGAGATAATGTGATCTCCTCAGCTAGATTAGACAGGTTTTATTGTTTTAAACACCATTTTAATGCTTTTAAGGGCTGTGAGATGATGCCAGTCGGTTTCACTGACCTTTTTTTTTTTGAGATGGAAAGATGGGGCAGTGGTGGAGTTGGTTGTTCTGTAACTGGAAGGTTGGTGGTTCGATCCTCGCTAGGGGCGTTCTGCCGTTGTGGCCCTGGGCAAGCCACTTCACCCACATTGCCCAGTGTGGGTGTGAGTGACTGGTGGGGTGTGTTTGGTGGTGGACAGGAGGTCGTAGGCGCAGAATGGCAGCCACGTCTTGTCAGACTGCCCCAAGGCAGCTGAGGGCTATCAAGGTAGCTTATCACCACCAGAGTGTGAATGTGGAGTGAATGAATAATGCTCTGATAATTGTAAAGCGTCTTTGAGTGTCTTGAAAAGCGCTATATAAATTGAAGGCATTATTATTATTATTATTATTATTATTATTATTTATGTCATGTTTTTCTCCAAAACACTTTTCCCACGAGTGCCTACAAGCATTGGCATTTAAACAATTCTCTATTGTGTGATATGGGTTTTAGCGATGCTCTGATGTTCATGTGGACTGTTTTTAGAAGGAGAAAGCATGAGTTCTCCTCACTGAAGCAATGGTGGGACTGTGGCAAGACCAACATCAAGCTCATCTGCCAGCAGCACACCATCAACGTCACCCGGGACATCTTTGAGTTCATGAAGAGCCTGGAGCGAGAGATGGAGGAGCTCTCCAGCGCCCTGGACTCCTCAAGAGATCAGACCTACGCAGAAGCCCTGTTCTCTGAGACGGGAGAAGAGCTGAGCAAACCGTCCACTTCTACTCAAGCCTGCAAAGCAGCAAGCTCGGCTCAGAGGAAGATGAAGGGGAAACGCTCAGAGGATTCCTGGAAGGCCTCCCTGCACTCTGCAGCGATGAAGCAAATCTCTGGATGAACCCCTCACCAAAGAAGAACTCCACACTGCTCTGAAGAGCATGCAAGGCAGGAAAGCCCCGGGGATCGATGGACTCAAAGTCAAGTTTTTTAAAGCTTATTGGGATATTTTAATTCATGGTCTTATTGACCTTTTAAATGAGAGTTTTATGGAGCAGTGCTTTCCTCTGTCCTGCCGAAGAGCCGTCATCCCCTGCTGCCGAAGAAAGGGAACCTGCAGGACATCAAGAACTGGCGTCCTGTTTCCCTGCTCTGCACAGATTACAAGATCCTCTCTAAAGCCCTGGCAACCCGTCTGAGAAGAGTGATGGAGCAGGTCATGCAACTGAGCCAGACCTACTGCGTGCCCGGCAGGTCCATGATTTACACCCTCTGCCTCATCAGAGACGTGCTCCACATCTCCAGCATCTCTGATCTGAGCACCGGCCTGGACCCGCTGGATCAGGATAAGGCCTTCTACCTCTGGAGAGTCATGGAGAAGTTTGGGTTTGGCTCCAGCATGATCTCCAAGATCAGAACACTCTATCAGTTCATCCAGAGCACCCTTTTTAATGTACAAAGAGGAATCCGTCAAGGCTGTGCGCTGTCAGGAAGGCTCTACGCTCTCTCCCTCTAGCCCCTGCTGCACAAGATCCGAAGCACTTTACCTGGTTTAATTCTCCCTGTTTTTAATACGATCGTTCTATCTGCATGTGCTGATGATGTCATTGTGTGTGTGAACAATTAGACGGAGGTGGACAAACTGAAAAGCATCACCAGCAGCTTCGGTCGAGTCTCAGCAGCCAGAGTCAACTGGAGGAAGCTCCCCGAGAGCTTGACCTAGAGGAAGGATGGGCTGAGGTACCTGGGAGTGTTCGTCTGGACAAAGGTGTTCATGGAACAGAACTTGGAAGGCATGGAGGAGAAGATTGAGGATAAGTTTGCTAAGTGCCAAGCTTACCCTTGCCAAGCCAGTTTCAGTTCCCTAAGTCGTCCTGCAGCAGCGCTCCCAGTCGAGATCCACCAGAGCCCGAACCAGGAGTCTAGTTTTGTCTAGTGGAAAATGATTGTTACAATATGATATATCCATTACACAAAACAGCTCCCACCGTCCTCCCCCGAAGGAATGCGAAAGAGACAAACTAGCCTTTATCTGTTTTCTCCACCTTAAGGGAAGGATTTACATGAAATGAATTTGATTGGAAGGTTCGCTAATGTTTTTGCATATCTGTGCTTGTTAAAGAGGAGCTGAGCCTAGAGGAAGAGAAGTGACACAGACTCTCACCCAACAGGATCACAGACTTTTATGAAGTTAGTTTATAAATGGAATCAACAATATAATGGCATCACAAACAGGATGTTATTTAAAAAAATAAAAAAATGTATTTTTAGGACTGCCTGATCATCTGTTCACTTGACTTTAAAGCAACTCTTCAGAGAAATGGATCAGAGGCTTTAAGAAAAAGGTCCTTTCTGAACGCTCAATCCGGAAGCGATTTGACTGCTCAGATTTTAGTAAAAGGCTGAGCTCGTGCATAGAGTCTAGAGTAGACCAAGGGTGGACAAACTACGGCCCGCGGGCCACATATGGCCTATGGGGTTTTTAATCCGGCCCGCTGAAGATAAGTACAAAATTAAGTTTTGATGTGATTAATTGCATTCATTTCATTTTGAAACAACAAGTAGTTCAACACCAGGTGGCGCAGTAGGCGCAGTGACTTGATGTAGCGGAGCCTGAGCCATTTCTTCTAACTTCTTCTAATGTTAGTGTTCAGATCAGAACCCATCTGCAGCGATGTCAAAGAAGAGAAAGGTCTACAGCGAGTGCCGGTGTGTAAGAAAGACTGGACGCCTAACTGCTATTTTACTGAAGTTCGGTCCAAGGCTGTACTTCTTATTTACCAAGAAACCGCTGCGGTTGTAAAAGAATACGACATCAGCCATCATTTTCCACCAAGCATGCTAATTACGCCAGCAACCTTTTACACACAAGAACGTACGGCTACCACTGACAGGTTGGTAGCTCGCTCGCAGGCTCAGCTAAACACCTTTATTCGAGCAACTTCCATCCAAGAAGAGCACGAAGAAGAGTTATTTACTGGCAGCCAAACTCGCAAAAGACAGAATTCTTTCTCCGAAGGCGAGTTTCTCAAAGAGTGCAGAAGAGACATCGAGTATTTTATGCCCTGAGAGCCGGAACAAATTTTTAAAATGAGCTTATCACGCACGCAGCTCAGTGACTCGCCGTATTGAAGTGATTGATGAACGCTTAACTAGCAAAGCTAAACATAAACGTGGAGTCATTTACATTATATTCTTAGGCACTGGACGAAAACGATGATATTGTGACGAGCGGCTAGTCGAGGTCGCGGCTAAACTAGCTAACTGTGCAGCTACGCTAAACTGAGCGCCTATTGCCGGTGGAGATCCCTGTGTCCCATACACCGCACGACCCCAGGGTATCCCAGAGTTCTTAAGAGAACTGTTGTTTAGCGCTTAAAAGGGCTGTGAAGAAATCACTCCAGAGTCCTGGATCTGCAGCAACGCTGTTTATTATACACTCTTCTATAATTCACACCACCCTAACTTCGCGGCCACCTGTAGCCACACCTATCACACACACTGTATCGTGTATGGTTAGTCCGACAATGTTACTCAAAATCACACACTTACATACCGCACACATACCCTAACATCACATACATATTCAAATAATAAAGTCATTAAACATAACCACATAACAATGGAGCATTTGCTTTTAAACTTTAATATAAGCGCCTCCCATGATGCTACGCGGCGACGACGTAACGCAGGGTCGTCACAATATAAAGGACATCGCTCAGCTTTTAATTGGAGGAATTAATGAGAATTTTGAGTTAATGGAGGAGTTTTTGAAATGGATAATGAGATTTTGGAAAGGAAAAACACGGGGAGAGGAGGTGTTTAACAGCGTTTCAGAGGTCACACAGAGGCACAAGTACCTTGAAGAATGCTTATTTTAAAGGTATGTCAATGTTTGTGGGAGCTCAAACAAAAATATTTTTCCTTTTTGGAGCTATTTGAGAATACTGACAATTGACACAGTTTGGCTTTGTGATTTAGCTTTTACTGTGGACATACTGACACAAATTTCGATTTGAAACAGGAAGTTGCTATAACTCGGGCATAGAATATCCGGCTAAAACTTGTCTCGATCTCATCGTAGTCCAAGCCTGAAAACCTGAAATCATTGAAAGCCTGTTTTTTGTTAATTTACGCTTCTATTTTCAGTTGTGTTACATACACACTTAAAACTTGTCACAAGTGTGTAGGACCTTAAGACCTACAAAAAGGTCAATATGAAATAGGTCAAAAAATATGGACTTCATAATTTGACGAATTTGTGCCCCAGTAAAACTCGTCAGTGCCCAAGTAAAATGTCATGGTGTGTTTACAATAGCCAACATTAATGAAGTAATTAATGCAGTTATAGACTAAACCAATATATTAACAGAAAAAAAACAATCCTAATATGAAATGCCTGTTAGATACAGTCAATGCGGAATGCTTATACCGTTTGACGCATCTCCGTGCGCGCTCCCGGTGGCAACGATCAAGCGAGTTCATGTGAGGGGAGACAGTCAGCAGTGCAGGGGTGTTGCCCACTTGAGGTGCCGATTCGAGATCGCTGGTGCCCGGGTCAGGGTGCTTTTGAGGTGAGAGATGAAAATGACAAAACAAAACGTGTCCTTGAAGTGGACAGGTGTGCAGCATAATATACAATACATTTACCCTCGACGCGAGCCTCTGCTCTGGCTCTAGGGTTAGGGTTAGGTTCGAGCCCTCGCAAACTCACCTCAGGCTGGTCAAGCGGGAACACTACCGCTTCCCCTTTTTGAAGGGTTTCATTGCAGATACTGAACAAATAAAACATCTAAAAAGCAGTGTCGTCTAATTGCCTCGTCTCTGTAGACGGAGTGTCAGAACAGGAGGGAGATAAAACTTGCACAAGCTTTTTTTTTGTAAAAATAAGGCACTTCAGATGTGGAGAGATGCAATGTGATATTATCACGAGAACAGAGATATAATAGTTTAATTTGTAGATTCTGGGTTTAGTAGCGTTTGTGTAACAAAATTCCCACAATATCTTTTCAGTAAAAATGCATAATCCAATGCTGAAATATATTTATGCACTTTTTGACAATTTTCCTCATAAATTTAAATGTAGTAGGAATTGATATTTTAAATGATGTATTTAGACTGATGAGTCTTATAATTTGCAATGCCTTTCTCTCTTCGCTGTAAGTTGCTTTAGAGGAGAGCATTTGCCGAAAGTGATTGAAAATGGTGTGGAAGAAATAATTGTACAAATATATTCAGAAACATTAGTTCTACCATTGGTGATTGCTGAACAGAGGTATTTTGTTTCCAAGCTATTATTGTGTTATTACATGACACCTGTTTTCAATGCAAGTTAGATAACTCAAATGGTGTTTTGTATGTTAGGTAAATTATTCTATTTTAAGTCAATCATTATACTAAACTGGGGGTTTTTCCATTGAGTAGGTTTATTTATTTTTAGGTGCAAAAATCATTGTAAAAGATAAAACTAGTTACATTTTAAGCAGAGAATTTAGGGTGATTATTTATGACAACAAAAACCTTTGATTTTGATGTTGAATGAGGATATTATTAATTATTTCTTATTTCAATTTGTATTGTTTTTTTTGTTAAATAAAACATTAATTCATTTAGCATCTGTTGTCATAAAATGTCATGTTCTTGAAGTCTTGAATTAAAAATTAAGTTTTTAAACCCTTTGTCTTAGTGGCTTCATTTCCATTTAGATGCAGGTATATTTATGCATTATATAATAAATACAAAAAACAAACACAATTAAAGCTGCAAGCAGCATGTCACGCTTCGTAGGAGGGATCGACAAGACAAGGATTATAAGTGAGTGGCTTTAATCAAAAAACTCAAGCAGGAAGAACAGAGGAATGCCTCTGGCGTTAAACAAGGAGAACAGGCTTCGCAATTCGCATAGCAAACGTAACAGTCTGAAAAGGAGTAAGTCCAGCCGTGTGTTGAGGGGCTGGAGACGAGCAGGAGAAGGCTGGCTGGCGAAGGAGGAAGGAGTCTCATGGATGGTGAAGAGATCATCAGCGGGTGTGTAACCTTGAGGACCAATCAGTGAACTGAGTGAGGGGTGAGTCTTTGTAGCAGTGGTGACGAGGTGCTGCTGGGGACTTGTTGGTGAAGACAGGTGCTTAGCATCTTGTGATCGTGTGACTGTGCGCTGTGAGGTTGAGGCGGGTGAGGATGTGACACAGCGATGGGAGGGCTCTCGCACCTTCACCGCTTTCACCCTCGTGGCCAATCCAAAGGGCTGCGCCACAACCTCTCTGTGTTTAACCTTTGTGGGGTATTCCCATTTTAAAAGCAATTAAAAATCTACATTTTACTCCATAACACATTAACATCTATGACTTATCTCAAATTCAAACAATATAGAGAACATATCTTGAATTATTACAACCAGTCCCTACTAGAAAAGGATATACACTTGTAACATTTTTATTCTTGTAAAAATGACTTATTGTGTGCGTTGTAATACGAATGCGTTATCACTTGGACTGTAATGAGAATGTGATCATTTGGGACCGATCGGACAATGTACAGTGCTGTGAGAAAGTATTTGCCTCCTTCCCGATTTCTGTGTTTTTTGCATATTTATCATTTAAAAAGTTTACAGGTCACCAAACCGAATTTAATATCACACAGAAACAACCCAAGGAAAGACAAAATGCAGTTTCTAAATGATGGTTTAAATTTTTAGGTGCAAAACAAATTCAAACCTATCTTACTTTATGTGAAAAAAGAATCTAATAGCGAGTTGCAGCAGCTTTGGCAGCAATAACTGTATTCAAACGTTGGCGATAATTGGTGATGAGTCTTTCATACAGCTGTGGAGGAATTTTGACCCACTCTTCTTTGCAGAATAGTTTCAATTCTACCATACTGGAGGGTTTTCTGGCATGAACTGCCCGTTAAAGGTAACACCACAGCATCTCAATTACCTTTTCACATGGGGCACAAAACATTTCTAAACTTTTCTGGTTCTAACAAATTTAATCATCATTCAGAAACTATGTTTTGTCTTTCCTCTTTGTTTGATGATCTGAAATATTTTTCAATGATAAAAGTGCAAAAAACACAGAAATCAGGAAGGGGGCAAATACTTTCTCACAGCATTGTATGGCTGAGCTTTACAAACATACTGTTTAAATCCAAATTTGCGCATTCCTTGGGCTCCTTGGACACCCCCTTAGCTGCATCCAACAAAGCTTTGCAATTCAATATTGGACATACTTAAAGATTTTTCTTTAAAAATGAAAGGGTAAAATTCCTAGGAGGAGTTTGTTAAAGTGTACTCTTGCCGGTTTCCAGTGCAGTTTTGAAAAATGACCCAATAGACTTTTTTGTAGGTCTTGGTGTCTTACACATGTGTGATAAAAAAAATTGTGTACATTACTCACTGCTTGTAATAGAGGCATAAAATTAGAGTAATTGTTCGCCACTAGGTAGCACTATGACTTTTGTTGTCCTATGAACGTGGACTTTTAGATGGAAATTAATATTCAAGAGACATGTTTTATGAACAGAGCAGCAAACACAGGCACACACAAATTCAATCTTATTGGACTATTAACTACAATGATTAAATATTCCAGTACAGACTATGAGCAGATTGAGATGAGTTTGAGCCAGATTGAACATTGTTACAATAATGAGTTCCTGTTTCAAACAGAAAAGTGGACATTCACCAGCCATCATAGCCTTTAAAGTAGCCAAATAAGCTTCGCAATTTAACATGTGTGACGGGTGTCCATTCCATTCATCTGTCACACCTGTTTTTTCTCTCCTCATTTCCCTTTCTCTCAGCTGCTCCTCGTTTTCTTGATTAGCTTCACTATTTATTTCCTCCTTCCTTCCCTTATCTTTACTGGTGTACTAGTTAATGTTGCGGCTCAAGTTTCAGTCTACCTGCTATCTCAGGTATCTTCTCCTTTTGGTTATTCCAGTTTAAGTTATTTCCAGACACCCAGAAGACGGTGCTTCTGTAGTTTTTAGTTAATAAACTTTATGTACTGACTGCATTTGGGTCCTCCTCCATTATTTGCCTGACACCATCGCTGCCCTGGCTTAAAAAACATACACCTGGAACCCACAATCAACCGCCGCCTAGCCTCAGCTGCCGGCAGTGACCCGGACCGCATAAGAGAGAGAAGAGAACACAAGCCAGGGGAGCTTCAACTTCCAAGGCATGCAGACACTAACCGCTCTTCTCTCTCCTAGACAGCGGCTGAGACCCAGGACCACCCCTTTCGAGGCACTCCTTCATCTCACCACTGCACCGGACAAGAGCACGAGCACAATCTGGAACGAGGACCACACCGCCTCTGAAGATGATCACACTGGTGTTTGTGAATAAATCCACACTCCGGACATCTTTAATCACGAATCCTTGTAGTTTGATTCTTCACCCTGTCACACATGCCATATGCTTTGTGATGACGTTGATGGAATTTGGAGATGTTCCGATAAAATCTGTGGGAGGAGTTAGTTAAAATGGAACAGAGTTTAAAAATGAACGTGTTACATCCCTAGGAGGATATTTGTTAACGATTAAAGCCTACATTTTTGTTAAAGGTGTACTCTAACTGCTTTCCTTTCCAGTTTGAAACCACCAACCAATAGACTTTTCTGTAGGTCTTGGTGTCCTACAGATTTGTGACAAATTTTTTGTATAACATTATTCACTGCCTGTAATAGAGGTGCAAAACTACAAAAAACATGTTGTAATTGCTCATCACTAGGTGGTGCTATGACTTGTAGCGTTTGTTGTCATATGAATGTGTTCAGCCTTGGACTATGATGAGAAAGACATAAGTTTGAGCCTGCTCAGACATTGTATGTCTGAGCAATATTGACTACCTGTTTATTCTGTTTCAAACTGAAAAGTGGACATTCGCCAGCCACCATAGCCCAGCCCTTCATGGTAGCCCAAAAAAATGTGCAATTTAACATGCCATATGCCTTGTGATGATGCTGATGGAGTTGGGAGATGTTCTGATAAAATCTGTGGGAGGAGTTTATTAAAATGTAACAGTTAGCTCAAGTGGTAAAATTAATACAGGAACTGGCAAATTAACAGACTTCCTGTCGGTTTTGGAAACACAATGTATATTACATTTTTGTTTGTCTCAGTACTGTACATGTGTGTATCAAATTTCATACCCAAGCCAGCAGCTGAAACATGTTAGGTAGCGACTTTTGCCTTAATAATCTTAAAGTATGTCCAATGGTAAATTGCGAATCTTTTTGGATACAGCTAAGGGGCTGGCCATGGTGCCAAAGGAATATACAAATTTGGATTTGAAATGGTAAATATGTAAAGCTCAGCCATATAGTGCTGTGAAAAAGTATTTGCCCCCTTCCCCTCCAGCGAACCACTGCCAGAGCCATCAACTGGGAACAGTAGCAAACCTTCCCAGGAGTGGTCGACCAACGAAGATTACTCCAAGAGTATGACAACAGCTCATTCAGGAAGTCACAAAAGAACCTAGAAGCACATCCGAAGAAATACAGGCCTCACTGGCCTCAGTTAAGGTCAGTGTTAACTTCTCCACCATAAGAAAAACACTGGCCAAAAATGGCCTCCATGAAATAGTTCCCAGTTGAAAACCACAAGCCTCGTCTCACATTTGCCAAAAAAGCATGTCAATGTCAAAGACTTTTGGAGAAACATTTTGTGGACTGATGAGTCTAAAACTTTACTTTTTGGAAGGTGTGCAGCTCGTTACATCTGGCATAAAAATGGCACAGCATTTGATAGAAAGTGTATGAAACCAACAGTAAAGCATGGTGGTCGCAGTGCGATGATCTGGGCCTCAGGATCAGGAGAACTTGCTGTGATTGAGGGAAAAATGAATTGTGCTGTTCATCAGAAGATCCTTAAGGCGAACGTCCGGCGATCCTTTTGTGCCCTCAAACTCAAGCACTCTTGGATCATGCAACAGGCCAATGATCAGAAACACACCAGCAATGGCTCAAAGAAAATAAAATTAAGGTTTTGGAGTGGCCAAGTCAAAGTTAGAATTTAAAACTGATTAAGATGCTGTAACCTTAAACAGGCAGTTCATGCAAGAAAACCCTCCTATATGGATGAGGCAAGTATAGTGGGTCAAAAATCCTCCCCAGCATTGAGAAAGACTTCAACAATTATCGCAAACGTTTGATTACAGTTATTGCTGCCAAAGCTGGCGCAACTTGCTATTAGATTCAGGGGGCAATTACTTTTCCACATAGGGTCAGATAGATTTGAATTTGTTTTGCACCAAAAAATGTAAACCATCATTTAGAAACTGCATTTTGTCTTTCCTTGGGTTGTTTCTGTGTGATATCAAATTCGGTTTGGTGATCTGTAAACTTTTTAAATGATAAATATGCAAAAAACACAGAAATCGGGAAGGAGGCAAATACTTTCTCACAGCACTGTACATTGTCCGATCGGTCCTCGGTTCTCATTACAGTCCAAGTGATAACGCATTCGTATTACAACGCACACAATAAGTCATAGCATCACATTTTTTTTTTTCAAAATTTGTAAAAGAAGACGGTTCTAGCGACTATTCTAGGATCAAATATTTTTTTAAACACAGAGAGGTCATGCTGCAGCTCTACGGATTGGCCACGAGGATAAAAACACAGAAGGTGTGAGAGCTTTCTAAACAGTTTTTACTGTGTTTGTTTTTGCGCTGGTCAGTTGGTAGCGTGCCGAAAGCTCGTCTGTAGGAGGGACAGTTGTGTTTTTGCCTGGCCAAAATTACAAGGTTATTCAAAGATGTTTTTTACAAAAAAATATTTAGAAATGCGTTTAGAAAGTTATTAAAAGTGCAGCACTAGTATAGAGGGCTCAAATATTGATTCTAAGTGCTATAACAAGGGCTTGATATGGGACCTTTAAAGTCCAACATCAGCCCTAGTCAGAGCTCGTCTCAGAGAGTCTGTGTGTAGCTCTAAACAAATAAACAAATCATCTCTTAAAATCAGCCCACGGCTGTCAGTGAGCGGAAGCTAACCAATCGCAGCGCTAGAACGGATCCAAGAACACAGAAATGATCTCAGCTTAATTCTTGAGAATAAAGCCTCAAAATTAAAGCCTTCAAAATGTTCACTCCTCAAAATCTGCCTTGTGTCAGGAGAAGCGAGATGATTGGTCCCTGAATTTGCAGCGCTAGCAGAACCTGAGATTAGGAGCGATGATGAACCAACCAGCAGCAGAACATCTCTGCAGAACGTCTGATTACCGAGTGAGATCATTGCTCTCCATCTGTCCTCACAGCTCTCTCTGAGGCTCCAGTCTCCCTGTTCTCTGGAGCGGGTCCTGAGCTCTGTCTCCATCTAGTGGTTTCACCCTGAGACCCGTTTAATCTGCTTCTGACCTGAGCTGTCTGTGGGATTATGGAGAGTGTGCTGTACACATGCGCCTGAGCTGAGTGGATTAGAGTGTGTGTTTCAGAGTGAGCGATTGTTTATCAGTTGCTCGGAGTTCAAGGGAGATGGAGGAGCTGATGGACGAGACCGGAGCTTCTCACAGCTTCAGCAGCGAGAGTGGGCTGCCCGACGCTGACTCCAGCATTGGTGAGTCTCAATGAGAGAGAAGGGGAAGAGAGAGAGAGAGAGGGGGGGGGAGAGAGAGGGAGAGAGAGAAAGAGGGGGGCAGAGAGAGGGACTTTTTTTGCTTTTACACTTCTTTTATTTTAACAGTCAGATTACTTTTGTACAATATTTTGGAGCTATTCCATCAGCTCTAGCATAAAAAGAATTGTCTCTTCATGTACACAACATAAAACATTTTCCACATATTTAAAATACTCAACATTTTTCCTTTCTTTTAAGAATTAAAATCAATTTAAATCCTGGCTTTCACAAGTCTTTTAAAAATGCAGATCAAAGGCCGTGTTCTGAGACACTTGGTTCTTCCTAGATAAGTAAATGCCCATCTTTGCTTGCTCAAAAATAAACTTAATGAGCTGGCATTTATTCTTGTGTTTCTTTACATACTTAAAACCAGAAATAACACACTGAACCGTAAAATTAATATTAAAACCCACTAAAATACCCTCCCTCTCAGCAGTTTGTTGTTTAAAAGCTTCATGCTGGCTCTGTAGAGCACCTTCCCCGCCACCGTTACCAGGTTCATCTCCTCTTGTTCCTTCTGGGCTTCCAGAAAAGGTCCCGTGCAGTCGCCGAGGTCCGGGGTGAGACTCAGCCGGGGAAAGGGATGGGTCTCTTCATCACCGGCCTGAGAGCTGTATCCCCCAAGCTGAGCTCGCTTCTCTGATGTTAGGGTGGACCTCCAGCGATGCAGCAGCTGCTTGACCACCCTCCTGGACCGGACTCCCATCCTTTCGACCAGATCCTCCATCCTCGAAAGGTCCCCTCCAGTTACCTAGCTCTTCTGGAGGGCCACTACCCCTGAGGTGACTCCGGTCAGCTCAGGGATGGCTAACCTGGAGATGTCCAGCCGGCCGACAAACACCAGAGGCTCCTCCAACAGCCAAGTGTAGAGTTCCTCCATCTTTTCTCTTATTCTTAAAGAAACCCCAGATCTTAAAAACCACACAATAAAACACAGGTAACAGCGAAGTGTCATATAATAAGTGTTCATTAAAGACAGTTATCTGTCCAACCCCAACCTATGAGCAGTCCTTAAAATTCTTAAAATGGTGTTTGACTGCACTCACTTGCTCACAAACACACAAAACACAACTCAAATCAACAAAAATAAAACAAAAAGCTGAACTTTAATGCAAATTAAAGAAAGAAAGAAAGAAAGAAGAGAGTGAAGGGGGTTCTCTCTCTCTCTCTCTCTGGAGGAACCATCTGAGAGGTCTGTCTCTGGCATCCTTTCAGCCTTCAAAAGCATTGGCTCTGAAACACTCTTTCGCTCTGTTCTGAGCTGCTGTGGTGTGTGCAGACGGGCCGAGTCCTAATCAATCCTCTCTGGATCTCGGAGATCGACTGGTTCTTCTGGAGCAGCGCGTGCAGATGCAAGACGACGAGATCCATCTGCTGAAGATCAACATCGCTGATGTTCTGAAGAGGATCCAGGGCCTTCAAACCTTTGAGGAGCCAATCAGCGGAGGTCTCTCACTCTCTTCTATCTCTCCTCTCTTACCCTACTCTCTCTTTCTCTCGCTCTCTTCGCTCACAGCTCTGTGTCTGTGTTACAGAGGTGATGGCAGGGTCCCTCTCTCTCTCTCCCTCTCCTCGGGCTTCAGTGTCTTCTCTGAAAAAGAAGATGCTCTGCAGCTCCACGGCCCTCTCATGTGGTTCCTCCCGGAACTACAGCCCTGCAGCGGCTGCTAAGAGGTATACCTCCTCCCTTCTCTCTCTCTCTCTGCAAAACCAGTTAGCTACGATTACAAATTACAACGTGCCAGCATCAGTGGGCAATCAAATTTTGGTCAATGAGCTCAACAAGTTTTGTGTAGATTTGAGTCACCCTCTGATTGTCTCCCTGAGCAGCCATTAACACCTCCAGCACACATTTTTTCTCCCACTCCTGTTCTAAAGATCAGCAAGGCTGATGTTTATCAGCTCTTCACGATGCAGAAGAGGAGGAAATCACCAGGTCCTGATTGGGTCACACCAACCAGTCCCTGCATGCTTCAAACGCTCCACCATCATCCTCATTCCCAAGAAGCCCATGAAGTCCTATAACTGTCAAGAAGAAACCTGGGAGACAAAAAACACCCTGAAGACACAACAAAAGTTCAAAGTATGAAAAAAACTTTGCAGGAAGGCTAAAAGAAAGTGGAAAAAATCCAAACTTATCATCCACCACGGCCTTTATAGAGAGAGTCTTTGTGCTTTTAATTCAGAATTAATCACAGCTAGGCAAGAGTTTTTCTCAAACTTAATCAATAACAACCTCAACAATGCTCAAACTCACTCTCTTCTCAACGGAAGAGAGGTTAACTAACCCACCAAACCAGACTCCAAATGAGCTGTCTGAGGATAAATGCAATGAGTTTGCTTTAATAAAATCAGTAACATCAGAAACAGCCTCAGCGCTTCCCCCTGCAGGGCTGGGGATAGACCTCCTCAGCCTCCACTCTCAATGTGGACCTTTAATCTAATCGATAGCAAAACATTAATAGAGACGTTCAGAGCCTCAGAACATTAACACTAACTGCTTGTTAGTTGTGTTGCATTTTACTGTACTTATGTGGTTGGTATATTTGTTGTACCACAGGAAATTCCTTGTGTGTGTATGCACATGGCAATAAAGCTGATTCTGATTCTCCTCTCTCTCTCTCTCTCTCTCTCTACCCCTCTCTCTCCTTTCTGTAATCCCTTGATTCCTCTGTCAGGATTCCCATTGGAGGAGTGAAGGATGCTCTGAGCACTAAAGCCAGCGGTGGCGCCGGCAGAAAACCAGCAACAGAGAGGTGTTTACCCTCGAGAAGAATGTGAGATGTTTCAGTTTGTGTTCTGATATCTATTTTTTGATTCATCCAGCAAACCAAAGGAACATGCTTCTGCAGGTCAGACAACTGCCCTCTCCCTCTCTCTCTCCCCCCTCTCCTGCTCCCTCTCTCTCTCTCCTCCCCCTCCCTCTCTCTTTCTCTCTCCTTCTCCCTCTCTCTTTCTCTCTCCATTCTCCCTCTCTCTTTCTCTCTCCTTCTCCCTCTCTCTTTTTCTCTCCTCTCTTCTCTTCTCTCCATTCTCTATCGCTGTCTCTCTCTCTCTAGCCGTGCACCAGTAGTTTGTTGGACTTCTGTCACCTGATGCGGAGACACGGAGTAAAGATCTCCGCAGGTTTCCCGTGCTCAGTGGAGGATGTTGTGCTAGCGGTGGTCGCCGTGGTGGGGCATGGTAGTATCAGATCAGCTGCCTGAATGAACAGTGCAATTGTTATCTTTTTTGATTCACCGGAGAAAGTGAACACTCTGATCGCGGAGGAGATTACTGTTAACGACCACTTCATTCCGGTACATGTGCTCTTTGCTCCAGCTAAGAAAGTAAGCCTACTACAACCCGCAGGCCACGTACGGATCATATGCGTTTTTAATCCGGCCAAAGTTTAGTACAGAATAAAGTTTTGATGTGAATTATTGCATTCATTTCATTTTGACTTAAAACGACAGGAATTTCAACACCAGGTGGCGCAGTAGGTGCAGTGACTTGATTTAGCGAAGCCAGAGCCATTTCTAATTATCGCTCTTCTTCTAATGTTAGTGTTCAGATCAGAACCCATCTGCAGCGATGTCAAAGAAGAGAAAGGTCTACAGCGAGTGCCGGTGTGGAAGAAAGACTGGACGCCTAACTGCTATTTTACTGAAGTCCGGTCCAAGGCTCTACTTCTTATTAACCAAGAAACCGCTGCGGTTGTAAAAGAATACAACATCAGCCATCATTTTTCCACCAAGCATGCTAATTACGTGCTAATAAACTTTTCAACACAAGAACGTACGGCTACCACTGACAGGTTGGTAGCTCGCTCGCAGGCTCAGCTAAACACCTTTATTCGAGCAACTTCCATCCAAGAAGAGCACGAAGACGAGTTATTTACTGGCAGCCAAACTCGCAAAAGACAGAATTCTTTCTCCGAAGGGGAGTTTCTCAAAGAGTGCATGGAAGAGACATCGAGTATTTTATGCCCTGAGAGCAAGGACAAATTTTAAAAAATGAGCTTATCACGCACGCAGCTCAGTGACTCGCCGTATTGAAGTGATTGATGAACGCTTAACTAGCGAAGCTAAACAAAAAGTGGAGTCATTTACATTATTTTCTTTGGCACTGGATGAAAGCAATAATATGAAGGACAGCTTGATCACGTAGTGAAGCCAGTTGTGAAAGTTGTTAACTTTATTCGAGCGAGGGAACTTCACTATCGTCAGTTTACTCATTTTCTTGAAACGCTGATCATGCAGACGTACCTTAAAAGTATGTCAATATTTTTGAGCGCTCAAACAAAAATCTTGTACTGACAATTTTCCTGAGCTGAATGACACAGATTGGCGTTGTGATCTAGCTTTCACTGTGGACATACTGACACACACGACTGAGCTGAACGTGAAGCTAGAAGGGAAAAACCAGTTAGTGCATGGAATGCAAGCACACGTCAGAGCCTTCAAACCCAAGCTGGTTTTATTTTCGAAGCAAATGTCAGACAAGTCATTTGTTCATTTCTCCACACTGGCTATGTTAAAAGAGGCCCCGCAACAAGTGAAAAATACAGGAAATCACTGCATGAGGAATTCTGTCGGTTTTGTGATTTTGGAAAAATTTGACAGGGCACTTCAGCTGGTGTCATGAACCTTCTCACAAGACCTGGAAACGGTGCCACAGGAGTTGCAGTTGGAACTGATTGAACTGCCATGTGGCATGGTGTTAAAGGATAACTCTCTGAAATTGGATTAGTTTTATTTAAAACATCTTTCCTCCTCTTTCTTTATTTACACCCCGCTATGGTTTACTGATGATTGATACAATTTCTATTATGAGCAAGCTGAGATAGACTTTGACTGTGGAACAAATTGCGTATTGTCTCTTCTTGTCTGTAAGTCACTTTGGATAAAAGCATCTGCCAAATGCATAAATGTATATATAAAAGTGATGGAGCAAGGAATCCACCAACAGACACACTGTGTTCCCGGAAGATCCATGCTGGAAAACGTCTCCCTCATTAGAGACGTCCTGGAGACTTCCAATACCTCGGGTCTCAACACTGGACCCATCTCTCTGGATCAAGAGAAGGCATTCAACAGGGTGGAGCCACAGTACCTGTGGAGGGTCATGGAGAGGCTCGGATTCAGTGCTGGGTGAATCTCCAAAACAAGACCCTGTATCAAAGGATAGACAGCCTCCTGTTATACAATGGAGTTCAACGGAGGTCTCTGCTCCCTGTTCAAAGTTGAAAGAGGAACAAAGCTGCGCCCTCTCTGGTATGCTGTACGAGAGAGAGAGAGAGAGAGAGAGAGAGAGAGAGAGAACTTACTCCACAGCATACGTAACATATTATCAAGTTTTAATGTCCTCAGTTTTATGCATATGCTGGTGACGTGATAGTGTTTGTGAATGATTAAGAAGAAGTCAACTCTCTGAATTTGGAAAACTGTCCTCAGCAAGAGTCAACTGGAGGAAGAGTGAGGCTCTGGCGATCAGACCCTGGAGCAGAGGTCTTCCGGTGCTCCTCTAGTCCTTGATCTGGAGAAAGGATGGTCTCAGAAACTGGAGAGTGTTTCTGGGGACAGAACGGTTCATGGAAAAGAACTGGGAGGAGATGGAACAGAACGTGGAGGGAAGATTGAGAAAGTGAGCATGGCTGCTCCCTCACATCTCCTACAGAGGCAGGGTGCTGATTGCTAACAACCTGGCAGCATCTGCTCTGTGGCACCGCCTGCCGTGTGAGGACCCCCCAACACAATTACTGACATCACTGCAGACATCACTCGTTAATTTCTTCTGGAAGCGGCATAATTGGGGCCCCCAGAGCGTACTGTACCTCCAGACGAAAGTGGGTGGACAAGGCTTAATCCATCTGGCCAGCAGGACAGCCACCTTTGCGCAGTTTGCACAAAAGAGCAAAAGAGCCAAAGATCTTAATCTCGCAGCACTGTTTTTAATGAACCCTTTGTTTTTATAGAGCAACACCCTTCCCCCTTTGTATCAGAGTGTTTTTAATGCTTGAAGACTGTTTCGGTGGACCCAAGAGAGACCTTGCCCCTTACAGCGGTTTTGCTCAGGATAAGAACCCTGCGTCTGAAGCAGGTGGTGGACGCAGCAGGCCCTGATCTAAAGAACATAGAATCTCTGAGCGCTCTGCTGGGTCTGAGGTCGAGGCGATTCACGCGGCAGATCCTAAACCTTTGGACTCGACAGTTGGAACGAGGAGAACCTCAGATGCTGAGCATCTAAAGCTCTACGACTATAGCTCCAGACCCACAAGCTCTGTTTCACAAGCTTTTGCTTAAGCCTGACTTCGAAGACCTCTCTGGACCCCTGCGGAGGCCATTACCAATCAGACCCTGAGGGATGCCAGCAGGAAGACTCTCTACATCAACTGTGTAAAAGTCCTGAACAAGAGCACGCAGAACCAATGAGCAGACACCGTCTGGAGGAGAAGGCTGCACCTGAGAGACAAAAGCGCCCCCATGTGGAGAGTCCTCTATAAGCACCCTCTGAGGAAGAGAAGCGCGAATCTGCAGTTGAGGATTCTGCACGGAGCCCTCGCAGCGAATTTGTTCATCAATGTGCTGGACCCCCCAGCCCCCAACATATGCCCTTTCTGCCCCCTCACAGAGACTGTTTTTCACTGCTTCCTGGAGTGCAGAAGACTCACTGTTTTTTTATTCTCTGATGAGTGATTTTAATCGTTTTAATGAGAAGTTCTCAGGGAACAGTTTTATTCTGGGTGCAGGGTACCAGAAGGCAAACTCAGGGAAATGGCAGCTGCTTAACTTCCTCCTCGGTGAAGCTAAGCTCGCCATCTACCTGAGCAGGAGGAACAGTGGTCAGGACGCGGAGGAGGTGTGGCGCGTGAAAATCAGGTCCAGACTCTGGCTGGAGTTTAGATTCAATAAGATGATGGGGAATCTGGAGGGTTCCGAGGCGCAGTGGTGTTACCAAAACATCATTTGTTCAGGAAACGAAAGAGGTGTTTGTTTAATTGTATTAACATGATTGTTTTGTTTGTTTAAGTATTTATATATGTGTTATTATTCTTTGTGATTTACAAAGTTCATATATGTAAATGAGTGAACGACAAAAAAATCTTTGTAAAACTAAAAAGAATCTCTTTCGCTCTCTTATCTCTTCTCTCTCTCACACTCCCTCTCTCTCTTTCTCTCTTTCTTCTCTCCTCTCTGATGAGCACAGTAGAAGATGATTAGTTAGAGTTAGTTTAACTAGTGAACTAGTTAGTTTGTTTAGTGTTTAGTTTAGTGTCAGAAAGCTAACGAGAAGTGTTTCCTGTCGTTTCAGGAGCCAGGCGAGCAAATCAGAGAAGAGGTGAGTGAAATATTCTCTCAGAAGAATAAAGGAAGCTTGTTTGCCCTCATTCCTCCTGAGAGAGACAGAAGCGCTCCCATGGAGCAGAGATGAAGATCGCTGAGAAATGTTACACTGAGCGCTGAGCAAAAACAAAAGCAGTCCAGGCTAAAGAATATTAGCCCTCTTGGAGTCAAAAATCTTTCTTCATAAAATTAAATAAAAATTTGAATTTTCCGGTGTTTATAGTTTTTAACCCATAAAATCACTCTTGACCAAAAACACTTGAAGATCTCTCACAAAATTCAGAACAGAATGAGGTATTTGCTCTTTCCTTTTCCCTTTCACTGTTCTTAATGTTTTCTTCCTCCTCCTCTACCTCCATCTACCATTCATAATCTTTCTCTCCCACCTTCTTCCTCCTCTTTTTAACCACCTCTACTTTTAACCCTTCCCCCTCTCTCTCCCCATCTTTCCCTCTTTCTCTCTCTCCACTCCTCTCTTTCTCTCCTTCTCCCTGTATCTCCCTCCCCCTCTTTCTCACTCCCTCCGCCCTCTTTCTCTCTCTCACTCTCTGTGTGTGTGTGTGTGTGTGTATGCGCAAGTGACCGGTGAGTGAGCGAGTGGTGCATAGATCGTGGTTTGTTGGATCTTAATAACTCTTTCTGGTTCTCACACTTTAAAGATAAGATATATGGTCACAAACTGTTTGAAACGCAAGTGTTTTTGCTAATCACCACAGTTTGTTGTAAACTGGCGGCGTGGTGATGGTGGAGAAGGCAGGTTTTGAACGTCTCAGTTGGTGGCGCCGGTCAGTCCTGAGTGCTCTGTGGAGGAGGTGGTCCTGAGTGCTCTGTGGAGGAGGTGGTCCTGAGTGCTCTGTGGAGGAGGTGGTCCTGAGTGCTCGGTGGAGGAGGTGGTCCTGAGTGCTCTGTGGAGGAGGTGGTCCTGAGTGCTCGGTGGAGGAGGTGGTCCTGAGTGCTCTGTGGAGGAGGTGGTCCTGAGTGCTCTGTGGAGGAGGTGGTCCTGAGTGCTCTGTGGAGGAGGTGGTCCTGAGTGCTCGGTGGAGGAGGTGGTCCTGAGTGCTCTGTGGAGGAGGTGGTCCTGAGTGCTCGGTGGAGGAGGTGGTCCTGAGTGCTCGGTGGAGGAGGTGGTCCTGAGTGCTCTGTGGAGGAGGTGGTCCTGAGTGCTCGGTGGAGGAGGTGGTCCTGAGTGCTCTGTGGAGGAGGTGGTCCTGAGTGCTCGGTGGAGGAGGTGGTCCTGAGTGCTCGGTGGAGGAGGTGGTCCTGAGTGCTCGGTGGAGGAGGTTGTCCTGAGTGCTCTGTGGAGGAGGTGGTCCTGAGTGCTCGGTGGAGGAGGTGGTCCTGAGTGCTCGGTGGAGGAGGTGGTCCTGAGTGCTCTGTGGAGGAGGTGGTCCTGAGTGCTCGGTGGAGGAGGTGGTCCTGAGTGCTCGGTGGAGGAGGTGGTCCTGAGTGCTCGGTGGAGGAGGTTGTCCTGAGTGCTCTGTGGAGGAGGTGGTCCTGAGTGCTCTGTGGAGGAGGTGGTCCTGAGTGCTCTGTGGAGGAGGTGGTCCTGAGTGCTCTGTGGAGGAGGTGGTCCTGAGTGCTCGGTGGAGGAGGTGGTCCTGAGTGCTCGGTGGAGGAGGTGGTCCTGAGTGCTCTGTGGAGGAGGTGGTCCTGAGTGCTCGGTGGAGGAGGTGGTCCTGAGTGCTCGGTGGAGGAGGTGGTCCTGAGTGCTCGGTGGAGGAGGTTGTCCTGAGTGCTCTGTGGAGGAGGTGGTCCTGAGTGCTCTGTGGAGGAGGTTGTCCTGAGTGCTCTGTGGAGGAGGTGGTCCTGAGTGCTCTGTGGAGGAGGTGGTCCTGAGTGCTCTGTGGAGGAGGTGGTCCTGAGTGCTCTGTGGAGGAGGTGGTCCTGAGTGCTCGGTGGAGGAGGTGGTCCTGAGTGCTCGGTGGAGGAGGTGGTCCTGAGTGCTCTGTGGAGGAGGTGGTCCTGAGTGCTCGGTGGAGGAGGTGGTCCTGAGTGCTCGGTGGAGGAGGTGGTCCTGAGTGCTCGGTGGAGGAGGTTGTCCTGAGTGCTCTGTGGAGGAGGTGGTCCTGAGTGCTCTGTGGAGGAGGTGGTCCTGAGTGCTCGGTGGAGGAGGTGGTCCTGAGTGCTCGGTGGAGGAGGTGGTCCTGAGTGCTCGGTGGAGGAGGTGGTCCAGAGTGCTCGGTGGAGGAGGTGGTCCTGAGTGCTCGGTGGAGGAGGTGGTCCAGAGTGCTCTGTGGAGGAGGTGGTCCTGAGTGCTCGGTGGAGGAGGTGGTCCTGAGTGCTCGGTGGAGGAGGTGGTCCTGAGTGCTCGGTGGAGGAGGTGGTCCTGAGTGCTCTGTGGAGGAGGTGGTCCTGAGTGCTCTGTGGAGGAGGTGGTCCTGAGTGCTCTGTGGAGGATGTGGTCCTGAGTGCTCGGTGGAGGAGGTGGTCCTGAGTGCTCGGTGGAGGAGGTGGTCCTGAGTGCTCGGTGGAGGAGGTGGTCCTGAGTGCTCCGTGGAGGAGGTGGTCCTGAGTGCTCTGTGGAGGAGGTGGTCCTGAGTGCTCGGTGGAGGAGGTGGTCCTGAGTGCTCTGTGGAGGAGGTGGTCCTGAGTGCTCTGTGGAGGAGGTGGTCCTGAGTGCTCTGTGGAGGAGGTGGTCCTGAGTGCTCTGTGGAGGAGGTGGTCCTGAGTGCTCGGTGGAGGAGGTTGTCCTGAGTGCTCTGTGGAGGAGGTGGTCCTGAGTGCTCGGTGGAGGAGGTGGTCCTGAGTGCTCTGTGGAGGAGGTGGTCTTGAGTGCTCTGTGGAGGAGGTGGTCCTGAGTGCTCGGTGGAGGAGGTCGGTCCTGAGTGCTCGGTGGAGGAGGTGGTCCTGAGTGCTCTGTGGAGGAGGTGGTCCTGAGTGCTCGGTGGAGGAGGTGGTCCTGAGTGCTCGGTGGAGGAGGTGGTCCTGAGTGCTCTGTGGAGGAGGTGGTCCTGAGTGCTCTGTGGAGGAGGTGGTCCTGAGTGCTCGGTGGAGGAGGTGGTCCTGAGTGCTCGGTGGAGGAGGTGGTCCTGAGTGCTCGGTGGAGGAGGTGGTCCTGAGTGCTCTGTGGAGGAGGTGGTCTTGAGTGCTCTGTGGAGGAGGTGGTCCTGAGTGCTCGGTGGAGGAGGTCGGTCCTGAGTGCTCGGTGGAGGAGGTGGTCCTGAGTGCTCTGTGGAGGAGGTGGTCCTGAGTGCTCGGTGGAGGAGGTGGTCCTGAGTGCTCGGTGGAGGAGGTGGTCCTGAGTGCTCTGTGGAGGAGGTGGTCCTGAGTGCTCTGTGGAGGAGGTGGTCCTGAGTGCTCGGTGGAGGAGGTGGTCCTGAGTGCTCGGTGGAGGAGGTGGTCCTGAGTGCTCGGTGGAGGAGGTGGTCCTGAGTGCTCTGTGGAGGAGGTGGTCCTGAGTGCTCGGTGGAGGAGGTGGTCCTGAGTGCTCGGTGGAGGAGGTGGTCCTGAGTGCTCTGTGGAGGAGGTCGGTCCTGAGTGCTCTGTGGAGGAGGTGGTCCTGAGTGCTCGGTGGAGGAGGTTGTCCTGAGTGCTCTGTGGAGGAGGTGGTCCTGAGTGCTCGGTGGAGGAGGTGGTCCTGAGTGCTCTGTGGAGGAAGTGGTCCTGAGTGCTCGGTGGAGGAGGTGGTCCTGAGTGCTCGGTGGAGGAGGTGGTCCTGAGTGCTCGGTGGAGGAGGTGGTCCTGATTGCTCGGTGGAGGAGGTTGTCCTGAGTGCTCTGTGGAGGAGGTGGTCTTGAGTGCTCTGTGGAGGAGGTGGTCCTGAGTGCTCGGTGGAGGAGGTCGGTCCTGAGTGCTCGGTGGAGGAGGTGGTCCTGAGTGCTCTGTGGAGGAGGTGGTCCTGACTGCTCGGTGGAGGAGGTGGTCCTGAGTGCTCGGTGGAGGAGGTGGTCCTGAGTGCTCTGTGGAGGAGGTGGTCCTGACTGCTCGGTGGAGGAGGTGGTCCTGAGTGCTCTTCTGAGGAGAGTGTAGCTAAAGACATCCCGATGGAAACTGAGGGTGAGGTCTTCAAAGTCCCATCGAAGCTTAAAATGAGTGCCGATGGCAGTAACGAACATCAGCCAAAGAAAACCGAACTAACTGAAGTGAATGAGATGTACGAAACAGAGAGCGATGGTAAAATATAAGATTCTTCAAGTGTCAGTCTGTCTCAGCTCGATTTTCAGAGCGAGGGTATGAGGTAGAGGATATCCAACTCTTCCTTAAAGTAACATAAAGCTCTTCTCTGAAAGAACAAAACAGTTCATAAAAGAACGTGCCTTCGGGAAAAGGGAGTTTTATCAACTCCAGAATTTACTGCAAAAAATTAAAAACCTCCGAAAATGAAAAATAACAAAACATGATCAATGATCAACAAAAGTCATGATCAATCTTTAATAGCTAGAGGTTCTTGGCGACAAGCTTTATTTTTTTCCTTTTTTACAAACATGTGTCAGATTAATGTTGCTTCATTAAACTTCAATGGAGTCAGGAATCCATTGAAAAGGACTAAATTATTTGAAATAATGAAGCGGAAGAGTTTTGATGTTACCCTGCCACAGGAAACACGCAGTGATTCTAAAAACGCAAGACTGGATGCAAGGCTATGCCATGCAAGGTTATGTTCCTTGAAATGTTCTCTGTCTGCATTTAACTTTTTTTATGACCATTTTGAGCACTCTTTTCAGTAGGAGCTTTACTCCTCAATCCTATCAGGTAGAAGAGACCCTCAAAGGGAGAATCCTGAGGGTCAGGGCATGCTTTGAAACACTGTACAGTTTTTATCTGTTTATGCAGCAGCTTCATCTGTGGAGAGGATTAACTTTTTGGATATCTTCTGCACTGCATTGCAAAACATTATTGTTAAAACGTTTGTATTTCTGGCTGGGGATTTTAACTACACCGTGTCTGACTGTGATAGGAACCACACTGAGCCACGCCTCCCTTCAAGCAAACGCTTGGTTCAGTTAATTCACACATATGAGCTTGTTGATGTGTGGAGGTGGATCAACGCAGAATAGAGACTACATCAGGGGCCTGTACAATGAACATGGCTTAACAAACTCAGAATTACTGGATAGGTTTTGACTTGACAAATCCTAACCGTTTGAATCAGGGTTAATCGATACCATGAAGAGCTCATCAACTCTCTTTGTCGAGTCATGATTTGATCCTGAAGCTCTGATTGGTTCACGGGTGCGTGCACGTAAAAAACTGACGTTGGCACTGAATAACCAATCACGATGAACATGGATAGAGCCAAATATTTTCACTGCAGAGAGGAGCAAGAGATTAAAGTTAGAAAATACGATGTGTATTTTATATTTTGCATATATTTTTGTGTCGTAGTAATGCTGTGGCTGCCAAAGCCAGACGAGATTGCTGGCAGAAAATTGCTGATATCGTGGAAACATTATCAAATAAGCACATTCTGTTTAATGTAAAACATTTTTGCCATAATAATTTCAATACTTTTTAATGTTTTATGTTATGTTAACGTGTTAATGCTTGTAAAAGAAAATGCTTATTTTTCTCCAAATGTATAGAATAGAATAGAATGCCTTTATTGTCACTATACACATATACAATTTGCATTATAAACATGTACAATGAGATTAAGACCATCTCACTAGTCAGTGCAACATTTAGTAAGGAAAAATACTATAAAGTGTCAAGTACAATAGAAATATCTTTAGTAATAGTGCAAAGAAGAGAGGGGGGGAGGTAGGTGGGGTGGCAGTTCTGTTTAAGAGCTAGACAATGTATAGTGTTAAAATTGCAATTGCACAGCAATCATAGTTTTTTCACCTATAAGGTTATTGTCCATGTAAAGTGAAATAAAGTGAGTATATTGCACATGTTGTTGTCACACAGGGTGATGCTTGGGTCCGGTTAAGTGTAGATTAAGCCAGTCCCTGTGTGCGCCTGTTAGAGTTTAGGGTAGTGATGGCTTCTGGGAAAAAACTGTTCTTGAGTCTGTTTGTCCTCGTTCTGATGCACCTATAGCGCCTTCCTGAGGGCAACAGTTCAAACAGTCCAGAAGCCGGGTGAGAGCTGTCCCTGATGATGTTCTCGGCTCTGCTGAGGCAACGGGAGGTGTTTACATTTAAAAGGTCTATATAATTGTTTTTCTTTTTTTGTAAGATGTAACCAACCCAAAATGATCATGGAAGCAGATAAAAATGAAGGTCTGGAGCAGTGTAGTACAGTAAGGGTGGGACTACTACACGTCACATTTTGAATGCGCGAAGAAGCTCGCAAATATAAGCTGTTCCTTCCGCAGAGAACATTTGTCTTTCGCGCAAATACGTGTCAGGAAATGTTAGGGATATTGTCTGTCTTTAAATACTCGTCTCAAATTAAGTGTTGGTTTAACAATTTGCGCACAAATAAGTGCAGGATTGGGAAGTAAATGTTAACCCATTGTTACTGAAACTAGTGTTACGTCACTTAAAAGTTCCTTTTATAACCACTGATTGGACGAATGTAAGCTTGAAATCTCGAATTCTGAACATAGCCTGATCTGGAGCTGGTTAGTCGTGTTGTAAGTGACCAGGGTGACAAAGACTGATTAAATCCTAGATCGTTTCATGGTACCCAAAATCCAGGATTGGTGCAAACTAATCCTAAATTTAGCTGGCTAACCAATTATTCAGGCTTCATGGTACAGGCCCCTGGAGTCACATCTGTGAGCGTAGGATCTTCTCCGCTCGTCTGTATAGGTTCTATGTGTTGAACCATCATAGTAGGAACTGTTTTAAAGTTTCTTCTTTTCTTTCAGACCACAGCTTGGTGATGTGCAGTCTTTCTATAGATATTCTAAAATCAAAAAGTGCATATTAACATTTTAACATTGTTGAAGGATCATTTTTTTAAAGAAAGTTTTGACATTTTTTCCGACGTTGTAATAAAACCTTTTCAACTTTACAGCAGTGGTGGGATTCCGATAACACTCAGAGCTTCATTTGATTTTAAGAGCATGGAGGACCTCATCAGGAATAAAAAAAGAGCAGCTATCAGATTCACTTGGGTTAAAGATACAGGGTGCTCTAGTCAGGTTACGCTTTTTAAAGGTTAATCCAATGGACATGCCATCCAAGTTTTTTTTTTTAATTTAGAAGTAAAAAATGGTCAAAACAGACTCATTTGTGCTGTAAAATCAGAGTCTGGGCACCTTCTACATGATCCTCGAGACATACGGAAGAGAGCAGCGAGCTTTTATAAAGACCTGCACAGAAGCGAGCTGGGCCCTAAGTACAAGGGCGATAGCGTGTTCTTCTCTGATCTTAGTATCAGAAGAGGACAACTCTAGGATATCTGAGCCACTCACTATAGTAGAACTATTGCGCTTCAGGAGATGTCCCTGAGGAAGGCCCTGGAGTGGATGGGCTGAGAGTTCTGATGGAGGTGCTGGCTGATAGTTTAGCTCGAGGGCTGACGCCGCTGAGCAGTCGGCGAGCCGTATTAACTCTGTTACCCAAGAAGGGAGACCTGACAGACATGAGGTGCTGGAAACCTGTTTCACTGCCCCTCACAGACTACAAGCTACTTTCTAAAGTCTTAGCGAACCGTCTGGTCAAAGTTATGAATACGATCATACACCCCAGACAGTCCTACTGCATCCCCGGGAAGTCCATCATGGATAACGTCTCTCTGATCAGAGATCTCTTCCAGGTCTCTAGTTTGTTCAACTTAGACTTTGGTCTCATTTCTCTCGATCAAGAGAAAGTGTTTGAACATTTTTGTTTATGGAGAATTTTGAAAATTGAAAGTTAAAAGTGATGGGTTTATTGAGCTGGTTAAAGTTCTCTACCGTGATGCTCAGAGTATTGTGAAGGTCAGCGGTGGGTTGTGCGCTCCGTTCAGTGTGTGTCGAGGCATCAGACAGGGAGGCTCTCTCTGGAATGCTGTACGCTCTAGCGATCGAGCCCTTACTGCATCAGGTGAGAAGCAGACTGAGGGGGTTATCTCTGCGCTGCTGTAACAATGTGCTGTTTGCTTCTGCTGATGATTTACTCAGAATTATTACGGATCAAAGTGATGTGATAACCCTGTCTGAACTGCTTGATGATTTGAAACTTTAATCCTCGGCAAAGTAAACTGGAATAAAAGCGAAGCACTGTTGCTGGGAGAATGGAAGAACGATGAGCCCAATCTTCCGTCCGGTTTACTCTGGAAGGGTTTAGGTGTCTAGGGGTGTTTCTATGGGATGAAGCCTCAGTGGCGAGTAACTGGGAAGGTATTTTAGTAAAAATTAGAGGAGGGTTAGAAAAATGGAAAGGGTTAAGTCCTAAACTTTCATTCAGAGAACGAGATTTATTCATTCATTCATCTTCATGTCGGCTTTATTCCCTTTCGGGGTCGCCACAGCGGAATGAACCGTCAACTCTCTGGCATATGTTTTACGCAGCGGATGCCCTTCCCTGCCGCAACCCATCGCTGGGAAACATTCACACACACATTCACACTTTAACACTATGGGCAATCGTTCTTACTCAATTCACTTATTCCGCATGTCTTTGGACTTGTGGGGAAACCGGAGCACACGGAGAAAACCCACGCGATCACGAGGAGAACATGAGAACTCCACACAGAAATGCCACCTGCCCCAGCCGAGCCTAGAACCAGCGACCTTCTTGCTGTGAGACGACCGTGCTACCCACTGCGCCACCGTGACGCCTGGACGAGATTTAATTATTAATAATTTGGTTTCTTCTTGATTGTGGCATAAACTATCCCTGTGTGGACCCCCCCTTTAAAACTGATACAAATCCAAGCTGTTTTACTTGATTTCTTTTGGGTCTCACAGTATGTGCTGTATTTGCCTAAAGACGAGGCAGGACGGGTTGATACACCTACAAAGCAGAATCGCAGCGTTTCACCTGCAGATGCTGAAAAGGTTTCTAGAAGAACCCTTAAGTGTAGGCTGGCGAGCAGTAGCGAGTATTATTCTGCATAAGGAATGGGACTGGACAAAGCTCTCGTTTTAATGCATGGCACTAAGCTGGGCACTTCTGCCTTACCTGTCTTTTATAAGCACATGTTTAGAGTCTGGAGGCTGTTCAGAGTGTCCCGGGCTGAGGAGCCCATCAACCTTCACTGGTTACAGAGTCAACTGATCGTGTGTGGCTCCCGTTTGGTCTTAACTGGCAGCTTTCAGTTTCCTGGAGTTCTCGCTGAGCATTAACTGATTACTTTGCGACAGCTTATTGAAATCGGAGGCATGGACTTTATGTGTGGAGAGGCGATCGCTGAACATTTAGGACTGAAATCGGTTCGTACGGCATCATCCATCCTGAAAATGTTGCCAAATATGTTAAAAGTGTCAGAAATGGAAATGTTAAAAGAGTACTGTACTGGAGCCTGTGTTCCAGACCCTGACGATGCCCTCCCTTGGTTATGTCTGTGTGTTGATGCTGAAGAATCCTGCCAAACTATGTCAAATGGTTTTTTTTTAATGTTGTTGAAAAGATTGTATAAATTGTGTGTTTTAGTCTTTGATCGATGACGGTGAACTAATCTTCTCTGATTGTTATGAGTAAAATACTAGTGTAAAGGTTTATTTCTAAATGAGTAAATGTTGTAGATTCTGTAATAAATGTTGTTGTAGAGATTCATTCATTCATCTTCATGTCGGCTTTCTTCCCTTTCGGGGTCTCCACAGCGGAATGAACCGCTAACTCTCTGGCATATGTTTTACGCGGCAGATGCCCTTCCAGCCGCAACCCATCGCTGGGAAATGTTGTAGAGATATAAAAACAAAATAAAAACCCCTCTTTCTCTCTCTCTCTTTCTTCCTCAATCTCCCTCTCCTTCCTCCCTTTCACCACATCTATCTCCCCATGTCTACCTCTCTCTCCCTGTCACTCTCTCTTTCACCCCCCCACTCTCCTCTCTCTCTCTCCCCCTCCTCTCTCTCCTCTATATCCTTCACCCTCCCTGTCTCTCTTTCTCCCTCACTTCCTCTCTTTCTCTCCTTCATCCCCCCCTCTCTCTCTTTCTTCTTCACTCCCCCTCTCCTTCCTCTCTCCTTCACCGCGTTTATCTCGTCATGTCTACCTCTCTCTCCCTGTCACTCTTTCTCTTTCACCCCTGCTCACTCTCCTCCCCCCCTTCTCTCTATCTCCTTCACCCCCCCCTCTCTCTCTCCCTGTCTCTCTTTCTACCTCACTCCCTCTCTTCTTCCCCCCTCCCTCTCTATCTCTCTCCTATCTCTCTCCTCTATCTCCACCTCTCTCACCCCCCTCTCTCTTTCTGTAGATCACTCGGAGTCCTCGCAGCAGAAGCAGAAGTGGATTGACTGAGTCTCTCTCCTGTGATCACCCCTCGATCGATCAGCGAATGGCAGAGAAACAAAAGCCCCCTCACCCCACCAAGCCTCTCAGGACCTCAGGCTGTGGTGGGCTCGCTCTACAGTTCTGCTCCTCTGAGTGCTTTGAGATCTGTTCCTTGTGTTTGTTCTGAGTTTCATTAAAGCTGAAAGGTTTGATTAAAAGTGTTGTGTGCAGTTGATTAGAGGGATCTGACTCGTGATGAATGAAGAGATGCATGGATTAGTGGCTGATAAAGGGTAACCTCACCGCTGAAGGGTTCGATTCTAACCCTTGAGGTCAAAACATCGTGAGGAAAAAAACGTTAGAACTAACTGGGGGGAGGGGGGGACGGACAGCTCTTTATCTGAATATCTATTTCCTTACCTCAGGAGGTCCTAGAACACCTCATTTTTGAGATCCACTAAAGGAGAACATCGAACCTGAAGAAACCCCAGAAACCTTCTGAGCTCAGATCTCATTAATCCTGTAGCTCTGCTTCATTTCAGAGTTCAGAGTGTTTAATTATTATGCTGAAGGGTTTAGAGGAGCTGCAGATGCGCGTGTCTCAGGTGTGTGAACGCGTATTGTGTCGGCTGTGCGTGCGTGCGCGCGCGTGTGTGAGCGTGCCCTCGCGCGGTGGTGAGTCAGCGGGAGGCGGACCGAGCACGGGCGGATGTTCAGCGCGACGGCGAGGATGATGAAGATGAGCATGGCTTCAGAGGCGCCGCTTTCTGTTACCGGAGACCGGTTCCGGTCTCTCTGAGATGGACGCGTCATCACGGACAGACTCACGGACGAGACAGCGACGCTCGCTCTCACACCCCGGCCGCACCGCCGCATCCTCCGCGCCTCTCCTCACTGCGGGACTGCAGGGGCGCAAGCACCGAGCCCCCCGAGCTTTCAGCAACCGAGCACACCGGAGCGATCGGCGGAGACATGAGGTAAGCGCGCTACCGTAGCCGTGGATACCCGCGGCGGAGACTGCGCGAGCCCATGAGCAGCGATCAGATGCGGATTCTGAGCTCTACTCGTGAGCGCGATCGGATGTTGCTGCGCTCTCTTATCAGGACGCATCCGGCTGCGATTGACGCTTAGCACGCAGCATCGCGCCTAGCTTACCGGCAGAGGCCCGGTGTGCACGGGAGCGCGCGTGAATGGCCACCGGGTCACGTGTTTGTGGCTCTTCTCTGGTTATTGATTATTTGATTAAAACGGAGAGGGTGATATCAGCTGTGATGGGTGAGGAGGGCGTGGTCAGCCGCGGCAGTTGTCATGGAGACCCGGGTGGATGCTGCTGAATGGAGGTGTGAGGTGTGCATTAATGAGGGAGCTGCTGTCATATGGGCTATCAAACATTTTTATCAATATTTTGTTATTGATGAGCGTCACGGTGGCGCAGTGGGTAGCACGGTCGTCTCACAGCAAGAAGGTCGCTGGTTCTAGGCTCGGCTGGGCAGGTTGCATTTCTGTGTGGAGTTCTCATGTTCTCCCCGTGATCGCGTGGGTTTTCTCCGGGTGCTCCGGTTTCCCCACAAGAACAAAGACATGCGGTAAAAGTGAATTGAGTAAGAACGATTGCCCATAGTGTTAAAAGAGTGAATGTTTCCCAACGATGGGTTGCGGCTGGAAGGGCATCCGCCGCATAAAACATATGCCAGAGAGTTGGCGGTTCGTTCTGCTGTGGCGACCCCGAAAGGGAAGAAAGCCGACATGAAGATGAATGAATGAATGTTATTGATGATTCTGCTCCTCTTAATTCTCTTTCGAACAAAACCGTTATTAATGCCTTTATTTAACACTCGTTTCAATCACTCATTCTACCCTCACACCAAACACTGCTTACCCTCTTTACCCACAATGCAGCGCGGGTCACTACACTGCCCTCACAGCTAGAACATTAAACACACACACTCACACAGGAGCAAAATCAAAAGTTCCAGGGCTCTCCGCAGGCTCCTCCATGCAGGACTCGTTCACTGCGATGCACGGAACCTCTGGATGAGATCGCCTCCACACTCCAATGCCAGCATCGAGCACCCAGTCCGATGCAAGCATTGCCCCACTGCTGGAGGGGGCGAAGAAAGAGAGCCCTCAAGGACCTCAACCTCTGATCACTCATCCAAAGACCCAGGCCGGTCAGCATACCCCTCTCCCGACTTCACTGTCCCTGCTGAGGTCCCAAGCAGCTGCTGCCATCACTTTTGCTATGACATGGTACCCTCAAGCTGGAACCGTTCCTCTACCCTAGCCTCACCTGAACTCTCTGAAGCGTTGTCAGACACAAATATGGCATAGAATTGGTCCTAACATTGCAGAGAACTGGCCCAGAAATGGTACTGCACTGGACCAGATCTGGTTCACACTTGGGAAGAAGACCTATCTGACTGAGTACTTATCTGGCCTAGTTCTGGTCCGACTACATAACATGGGTCCAGTTAGTTAAGCCAAAAGACACTTGCCCGGGTCTGTTGTACAGATTTGGCCCCTTGACACAAGTAGGATCTGGGCCAGATCTGACCCAAACAGTGCGGGTCACTACACTGTATTGATTAAGGGTACCCAAAAGTCATGTTTATAGCACTCATGTTACCCAGCAATACCTCCTAAAGTTAAGACCACTGAAGCTGAGAACTCAAAGAGGGTCTAGTTTTGTCACTGATGCTTCATGATGTCTGGCGGTAAGGTAACCGTTGGAGCCGAGGTGTTTTAAGTGCTTTTCAGATGAAGCCTCGTTCACAACAGTTTAGCTTTCATATCTACCCCTAACCCCATCCCAGATTTCACATCAGATTACATTTAGGAAACTTTTCTGAGAGACGAGTGCCTTTAAAATTGAACCCGAACTGTCCTGTTACTCTGCCTCATTGTGTCTCTAGATTAATTGCTTGTCAGCTGTTCATGTGAAGTGATTCAGCACCTCTGTATCCGTGTCAGTATGTCATCGGCTGCAGTCTCCCTCTCTCCCTTCACCAGTCACTGCTGCATCTCATTGTAAGCCAGGGTTTTACGTGTCTCTATTTTATGTTCAGCCTGTCAGTGATGGAAACGTCAGTCTTCAAAATGCCTGGATTCTGAAATTGGGGCTTTATTTCTGTGATTTTAATTCAGAGTTATAATGATGGGGCCCTAGCTCTGGGCTTCTGAGGCTCTGGTCCGAGTGTTGGGTTTCTGAGGCTCTGATCCAAGTGCTGTGTTTCTGAGGCTCTGGTCCTAGTGCTGTGTTTCTGAGGCTCTGGTCCTAGTGCTGTGTTTCTGAGGCTCTGGTCCTAGTGCTGTGTTTCTGAGGCTCTGGTCCTAGTGCTGTGTTTCTGAGGCTCTGGTCCTAGTGCTGTGTTTCTGAAGCTCTGGTCCTAGTGCTGTGTTTCTGAGGCTCTGGTCCTAGTGCTGTGTTTCTGAAGCTCTGGTCCTAGTACTGGGTTTCTGAGGCTCTGGTCCTAGTGCTAAGCTTCTGAGGCTCTGGTCCTATTGCTGGGCTTCTAAGGCTCTAGTCGTAGTACTGAGTTTCTGAGGCTCTGATCCTAGTGCTGGGTTTCTGAGGCTCTGATCCTAGTGCTGGGTTTCTGAGGCTCTGATCCTAGTGCTGGGTTTCTGAGGCTCTGATCCTAGTGCTGGGTTTCTGAGGCTCTGGTCCTAGTTCTGGGTTTCTGAGGCTCTGGTCCTAGTGCTGGGCTTCTAAGGTTATAGTCCTAGTACTGGGTTTCTGAGACTCTGGTCCTATTGCTGGGTTCTAAGGCTCTTGTTTTAGAACTGGGATTCTGAGGCTCTGGTCCTAATACTGGGTTTCTAAGGCTATAATCCTAGTACTTGGTTTCTGAGGCTCTGGTTCTAGTTCTTTGGCTCCTGAGGCTCTAGTACTAGCTCTGGGTTTCTGAGTCTCTGGTCCTAGTGCTGCGTTTCTGAAACTCTGGTTCTAGTACTGGGTTTCTGGGGCTCTGGTCCTAGTGCTGGGCTTCTGAGGCTCTAGTCTTAGTACTGGGTTTCTGAGTCTCTGGTCCTTGTGCTGGGCTTCTGCGGCTATGGACCTAGTGCTGGGCTTCTGAGGCTCTGGTGCTAGTGCTGGGCTTCTGATGCTCGGATTCTAGTTCTGGGCTTCTAAAGCTCTGGTCCTAGTGCTGGATTTCTGAGGCTCTGGTCCTATTGCTTGGTTCTAAGGCTCTAGTCCTAGTACTGGGTTTCTGAGACTCTGGTCCTAGTCCTGGGCTTCTGAGGCTCTGATCCTTGCTCTGAGTTTCTGAGGCTCTGATCCTAGTACTGAGTTTCTGAGGCTCTGGTCCTAATTCAGGGTTTCTGAGGCTCTGATCCTAATACTGGATTTCTGAGACTCTTGTCCTAGTGCTGGGCTTCTGAGGCTCTGATCCTCGCTCTGGGTTTCTGAGGTTCTAGTCTTATTACTGGGTTTCTGAGGCTCTGGTCCTAGTGCTGGGCTTCTGAGGCTCTGGTCCTAGTGCTGGGTTTCTTTTCTGATGCTCTGGTCCTAGTGCTGGGTTTCTGAGGCTCTGGTCTTAGTGCTGGGCTTCTAATCTTCTAGTCCTAGCATTGGGTTTCTGAGGCTCTGATCCTAGTGCAGGGTTTCTGAGGCTCTGATCCTAGTGCAGGGTTTCTGAGGCTCTGGTCCTAGTATTGGATTTCTGATGCTCTGTTACTAGTTCTGGGTGTCTGAGGCTCTGGTCCTAGTGCTGGGTTTCGGAGGCTCTGGTCTTAGTGCTGGAGTTCGAGTTCTGATGCCACTGGAGAGAGTTCTATTGCACTGCTACTGCTAGTTTCTGTCCTTGCGTGCCTCTCTCTGGAGTTCTGCAGCTGCTTCTGTAAGATATGAGTACCTTTGGTAGGTACAAGTTCTTTTGTAGACTGCTGCACCTAATACCCAGGTTCAGGTAAGCAGAAAAACAGAGGGGGTACAGCTCAACTCCCTAATATTCATCATATGTGGTCAAAAATGCAAACTGGATTTTAATAGTGACTTCAAAGATCTGGTGGAGCTGCAGCCTGTACTGCGTGTCTCCAGTCCGTTCACTGCAGTGGAAAGGAGACACAGAGATCTTTCTGATGTAGAAATCCTCTGAAATGGGTGGATAATACCCATGGATGGATAATGTTAATGATGAAAGACAGAGTTGAGTGAGAGAAGAGGAAGATATAATAGTTTCATTCTGTGTCTCTGCAGCTCCGGCACTGAACTCAACGGATCACTTCCTGTTTATTACCTCTCCATCAGTTCTGCTCCTCTCTCGGCTGAGAGGAGGCAGACACAGAGGAGATCCGAGCGATGTATTTGTGTGATCAATAGTGAGGGTACTAGTGCAGCAGGTCAGATGAGCTCTGATCAACAGGCTCTCTGATCGATCGCTCCTCTGATTCCATAAACATGGACAGAACCTGAGAGAGTTAGCCACGAGTGTTAGAGACAGAGCCTTTGTGCTCCATCCCAGAGCGCCTTGCTGCCATGGAAACCATCCCATAGTAACAGCAGCTGGGTTTCCAGGGTAACCGCTGAGCAGCCTGCATCTCTAATGCGCTCCATGCTTTCAGCTCATCCTCCCTTCATTCATTTATTTTAATTTGTTTATCTGTTTCTGTCTTTCAATTCTCTGTTTGACGTCACTTTAATTTGATTCATTTGATTTAAATAATTTTTCTTATGTTTTTTTTTTATTTAATTAAATTTTCCATATTTATTTCCCTATCTATTTAAATGTGTATTTTACTTTAAATATTGATTTGTAAAATGTGACTCAACTGTTTTTAATCAAGTGTGACTTTTTCACTATATATATATATATATATATATATATATATATATATATATATATATATATATATATATATATATATATATATATGTATGTATATGTAATTCACCAAACCAAGTCAAACAGTTATTTAAAATATTACATTACTTGTATTAACCCATTTCTGCTGTTATTGAGAGAGAGAACAATGGGATGAAACTTTGTTTGCAGCAGTTTTTTTAAGCCTGTTTTCATCTGATTCTAGATCTCACCCCCCCCCCCCCCCCCTCTCTCTCTCTCCTTTGCCTTCTCTCCACCACCCCGTTTTTCTCTCCCCCCTAATTCTCTGCTCCTTCTCTTCTCCCTCTCCTCTGTCCATCTCCCTCCTTTCTCTCTCCCTTGTGTCTCTCTCTCTCTCTCTCTCTCTCTCTCTCTCTCTCTCAGCGAGCAGAGTATCTGCCAGGCTCGCGCCTCCGTCATGGTGTATGATGACTCCAGTAAAAAGTGGGTTCCTATCAAAGCGGGTCAGCAGGGCTTCAGCCGTATAAACATCTATCACAACACCAGCTCACACAGCTTCAGAGTGGTGGGGGTCAAGCTGCAGGATCAGCAGGTACATGTGCGCAAGTGCACACACTCACGCTCACACACGCACATAGACTTCAGGAGAGCGGTGACCTCCTAATCCTGATCTCTCTCACCTTCTGATCTGAGACCTCTGCCCCCTTGCCTCTGTTTCCTGATCTTCACACCTCGACCCCTCATCTTCTTCGACTTCAGTAGCGCTTAGAAACAAATAAATTAGGAGCTACGTTCACCTTCTAGTAGTTACACTATTCCCTGGATATCTGTGACCTTTGACCTCTTCCACCCCTGAACTGTGGTCAGGGAGCAGTTCGCTCCTTGGTTCTGTACCCTTGATGGGTTCAAATATAAAGCACATTCAGGACCACCTTCTGGTGATCTTTGACCTTTTTGAATCCTGATGACCTTAACTTATGGGACTCCTCACCTTTGATTTGAACTCAATTCATTCAACCACTCAAATCTAAAGTCACTGCTTCACTGACTGTGAAATCTGACCCCTGACCTCTTTAGCCAACCTCAGATGAACCCAGTGTCCTTTGACCTCTAAAAATGTGACATTACTTCCAGCCGTGACCTTAGACCCTCACAAGACTGAACCTCTTAAAAAAATAAAACCTTCTTGAACTCTGGCTGTGTTCAGGTGGTGATCAACTACTCCATTGTGAAGGGACTGAAGTATAACCAGGCTACGCCCACCTTCCACCAGTGGCGCGATGCTCGTCAGGTGTACGGGCTGAACTTCGCTAGTAAGGAGGAGGCCACCACCTTCTCTAATGCCATGCTCTTCGCCCTCAACCTGCTCAGCAGCCAGGAGACAGGTCCGTACTGATCACTTATCACATCCATCAATCATTCAGAATCCTCTCTCAGACCTGTTGCGACTCTGTTCCAGGTGCACCAGTGCAACGCCAGGCTCAGAACGGCCCTAGCACAGAAGAGCTGGAGGTGCAGAGGAGGTACGGGAGACAATCAAGACTCTTCAATCTTACGAAACCAGATCTGATATATCCTCATTGGACTAAGACTGTTTTCATTCCGGGTTTAACAAACAGTCCTGAATACAGAACTTTTATTAATGACTAGCATGAAGCTAGCATGAATTAGCAGATCATTAGCTTAAAGTAAACTGGTTTCGTTTTCATGCTTGAATTAAATAGCAAGTACGTAACATTTATTTTTGTGATAAAAACATTACTTGACGTGTAATTTGCATAACGGTAGCATTATCAAACAATCAATCAAGTTTTATGTAGTGCTTCTTTAGCAGTTGCTTCCAAAGCAGCTTCACAAAGTCCTAGAGAGGATCAGGTAGAGTAAATAGGAGTTGCCTCTGTGAGGCCCCTGGGAGCCTCGCTGACTGTGGCAGGTGCTAATTACCTCCCCAGCATAAAGAATATACAAACTTCATCGAAAAACAGAAAAACGCCTGACAGCACCTGAAAAAACAAACAAAGAAACTAACAAACGAAAAACAACGGTTAGAAAAATGTAACAGACACAAACAGGTGATCAGCATCAGCTGCAGGAGGAGAGATAAATTGTAGGTTAGAGAGGCACATTAAACCACGTTGTTTCAACAGTTTGTATGTATATAGTGCTCAGGCACCATATCCATTTGGACAAATACCAGGAGCCAATTATTGGAATGCTAGATTAAACAGATATGTTTTTCATTTAGTTTTGAACTCTGTGAGTGTAGCTGAGCTCCAGACGACATTCGGGAGTTTGTTCCCGAGCTTCGGGGCTCTATATGAGAGCGCTCTTCCTCCTCTTGTGGATTTACTAATCTACGGAATAATCAATAGTCCTGCTTCTCGTGATCGGAGAGAGCGAGCTGGAATATATCGTGATAGGAGACTGCTCAGGTAGAACGGAGCCGAGCCATTCAGCGCCTTAAATGCAAGGAGCAGAATCTTGTAGTCAATGTGATATTGTACAGGAAGCCAATGAAGAGAGCACAGAACCGGTGTAATGTGATCATATTTCTTTGTTCTTGTGAGAACTCTAGCTGCTGCGTTCTGGACTAACTGTAATTTTTGTAGCGTGGCGGTCGAACAGCCGGCTAACAGAGCGTTACAATAATCCATTCTGGAGCTTGAGAAAGCATGCACTAATTTTTCTGCATCTATAACAGACTGCATGTTCCACACTTTAGCAATATTCCTGAGGTGAAAGAAGGCAGTCTTAGTAACATAAGAGATATGGTTCTTAAACTTCAGTTCACTATCTATAATAACGCCAAGATTTTTTACTGTAGTGGAGAAATTAACAGTGTGTTCCCCCAGCTCCATATTTAAAACTGAGAGATTCTGTAATTGCTTTTTAGAGCCAAAAAGTAATATTTTTGTTTTATCAGGATTTAGCAAAAGGAAATTTTTCATTCATCCAATCATTGATATCAGAGACACATTCTGAGATCTTATTTAGCTTTAAAGGGTCGTTAGGTTTTGCTCAGATATATAGAGCTGGGTGTCGTCTGCAGAGCAATGGAAACTAACCCCATGTCTTCTCTTAATTTTGTTGAAAGGCAGCATGTATATTGAGAATAGGATGGGTCCCAGAACAGATCCTTGAGGAACTCCATACTCTACTGCTATTGTGTCCGATGAGTCTCCATTTACATGAACAAACTTACTCCGGTCAGAGAGGTATGCGTTAGACCATCTTAGAGCCTGGCCCTGGATGCCTGCATCGTTCTCTAGTCTCTTGAGGAGAACCCTGTGATCTATCGTATCGAAGGCTGCACTGAGATCTAGCAGAACTAGAAGAGAGATATTCCCTTGATCCCAATCAAGTAATAGATTATTTGAAATTGTAACCAGCGCAGTCTCTGTGCTGTGATGCGCTCTGAATCCAGATTGAAGTTCTTCATAACAGTTGCTCTTTTGTAAGAAGGAGCTGAGCTGTGCTATAACAACTTTCTCTAATATTTTTGACAAGAACGGAAGGTTAGAGATTGGCCTATAGTTGGATAACTCAGTAGGATCCAGGCGCGTTTTCTTGATTAGTGGTTTAATTACTGCATTTTTAAGCTGTTTAGGAACGTAACCTAGCGATAGAGATGAGTTTATAATATTCAGAAACGGTTCTTGAGCTATTTGTAGAAATTTCTTCAGTAATTTTGTTGGTACAGGATCGAGAGAGCATGTTGTTGATTTAGATGCTGTGATTATTGTCAGAAGTTCTTTCATGTCAATATTTGAAAAACTTTGCTCTGTAAAGGTATGTAAAGGCAATATCCAACAAGTCTTTTTTGTCGTCAATATGGATGTTAAAGTCTCCAAAAATCTGTATTTTATCTGCTTTGACCAAAGGATGTGCGACAAAATCATTGAATTCTTGAAGAAAGCTAGAATTTAGTTTTGGTGGCCTGTAGACAACAGCTAATGTTTCAGAAAATGCACATCTTTGTTTTGATACTGCCAGTGTAATATGGAGCACAAGTACTTCGAAGAATTTAAATTTATGTTCTGTCTTTTTGGTTGAATTTAGGGTATTTCTATATATTGTGGCAACACCCCCACCATGACCAGTTGAGCGCGGTTCATGATTGTAACAGTAATATAGTATATATAGTATGTCAAGGTTAAGTTCTGGGATTAATTCATTTATGATTACAGCTTTTGGTGTAAGAGATCTGAAGTGTAGGGGACCAAATTTTAGAGAGTATGTTTGCGAGTTGCATAAATTTGTAGTCTAATCTAAAAAAGTCGGAAGGCTAAAATGCATTAATTTTGCCTGTAATGTTATAAAGGTCTACTAAAATGATATGTCCAATTATTTCCCGTCATATTGCGGTATAATACTGATACCGTTTGGACAGTGGAAAATATCCTGATATATATTTTAAACTGTATCACCCACCAAACTATATCAGTGTAGACTGGATGGGTTACATGCAGAGCACAAACCCTGGGAGTGGGTTCCTCCATATCTGGCTAACTGGTCACTTTTACTACACCTTGAAATGTAAGCTTGACCAAGCATGATGAGGATAGAGGGATTTAACAGGTTAACATGATACTAGAATAATGAACCTAATTAATTTAAGTATGAATTTGTTTGTTTTAAAAAGATGCTCACATAGCTTAACTGGTAATTACCTTGACATTAACAGGATCTAACCGGTATTAGCATGTAGCTAGTATTATGTAGCATTAGGTTAACATAACTTAACGCGTGATTCCAGGGTAGCTTTATTAGTGAAGTCTTTAGCATGACGCTATAATACATCATCATTTTAGCACAAATTAGCTTTAGAATTATGCTAATATGATTGATTAGATCAATGCCATTTTGCTAGTTTGACTAAAGAAGCATTTAGCAAATACTTTTGCACAGTTAGCGAATATGTGTTCAGTGCATTCCCTCTGTATTCACCACATAGCCTTCGGCTCCCTCTGGTGTCAAGGATCGTTCATTATCTGTGGCCAAGCGCAGTTTCTGGCTCAAAAGATGTCTAATAAACATCTATTCATAGCCTAAACATCTTGGCTAAATCACTGTTCATTTTGGGGTGTCAGTGAAAGTTCAGAAGACGTTTAACCATAAACCAGAATTAGCCTAACGCTCAATTAGACGGCTATTAAATGACTACATATGAACATTAAATAAACAGTGATTTTTGGCCTATGCTAAATATGATTAATTTTGAGCTGTCAGTGAAAGTTTAAAAAACTTTTAACTTTAGACCAAAAATAACTTAGACCTCTAATAAGCAACCACATGTACACGTTTAAAGGACCTAAAGCCTTTCAAAACTTAATCAAAGTACTGTTAACGTCTTATATTTACCACAGCACATACAAAGCCACTTAACATTTGTTCTGTAAATATAGCATGACTTTAAGGAGAGACTTTGGTCATTTAAAATGCATTTACTGGCCTGTGATGTGATGAAAAATGGAACAGGTTTGCCCATAGGTTTTGCCGTAAATTCCGGAAAGAAAGATCCCGGTTCCAGGTGGTATCCAGCACTAGAAGAAAGGTTCTGGCTCAAATCTCAAATGTTCCGCCTGTCAAAATATAACATATTGTTTAGTTTCTTAAGCGTTATTTTGACAAAAACAACATAAAACAAAATGTAAGGTTAATTGGGCTAAAATTGGGTTACATATAGCCTGTCTAATTCTGGTCTATGCTTAGCCTAGGTGTTGAAATGACGTCTTTTGCTTGCTGGGCTGTATGTGAGGATCGCTGGTGTTTGCGCTCGTGAATGAATGAGCTGTTGATCTCTGCAGGCAGATGGAGCTCCAGCAGCAGCAGATTCAGGCGCAGATCGAGCGTGAGCGGAGATCTTCAAACTCAGGTTCAATCACTAATCCCTGAAGATCCGGATGCAAGTTGGCATGGTTCCTCTGGTTCTCATGTGCATTTCTATATGTCTTCACAGGTTCCCCGTTCCAGGGCCACCCCGTAGTGCTGTCTGTAGCTCCGCCCACTTCGGCACCTCCTCCTCTCTCCTTTGCAAGCCCATGTCCCCCTCCTCCTCCTCCGCCCGTTCCTCCACCCGAAGGGGCTCCGCCTCCTCTGCCACCGCCTCTCCCACTGGGTGGAGCCTCACAGGAGGATGGGAATTGCCCAACAGGCCTCGCCGCAATGATCGCGGGAGCCAAACTGCGCAGAGTACAGAGAGTAGGCAAACACTTTGAACTTCATAAATGACTATGTATGATTGAACCAGAGCGATGAGACTCTGTGTCTGCTGCTGTTTCAGACCGAGGAAAACTCTTCATCTGGAGGCAAGAACGAAACCAACCGGACGAGTGGAGGAAGCGGAGGACTGATGGAGGAGATGAACGCTCTGCTCGCTCGGAGGTCTGTGATGGACTGCTTTCCTGTTTTCCAAACTGGCTCCTCTCACCTTTATTATATTATATAATCATTGAGTAAAACCATTCCGTCCCTAATTGAATCAGCTACGTCCACTTCTCTTCAACTGAGCCATGTGGCAGTGTGCTAGCACCTAATGTTAACAAGGCCCTTGAATTGCCTTCAAAAATGCTACACCTTCTATTGTATAACCCCCACCCACTAAATTTTCAAGTTTTTCTCACATAGCCCAGGTTTTTGTTAAGCTTCACCTATTATTTATATATATTATTTATATTATAAGTATCACGTCCCTAATATCTTATCAGTCAGCTCTCCCTGCTCTGTGAGAAACATCTCTGATGAAACAGATCGGAGGGGCTAATGTAATGCAGAACATTTGTTTTCTAATGTAAATGTACATGTCTCCCTTAGACGGAAAGCAGCAGAAGATGCAGAAAACCAAAACGTGAGTCCAGAGTTGATGAATTTTAGATTGTTCTGTAGCGGGTGACTGACTGAGAGTGACTCTGATGTTTTTCAGGATGATCGAGGGCAGAACTCCGCAGGTACATCATATTCTCTTTAGATGTGTCGTTCAATACCCAAAACTCAAGAGTCCCTCGTTATCATTGACCCCGGACAGCTTTAGACTTTCTTGCACGTATTGAAGCTTTGGTGTGTGTGTGTGTGTGTGTCTGCAGACGCCTTGAAGAAGCCATGGGATCGAGCTAATTCAGCCGAGAGATCATCTCTGGTCTCCAGGTAAGAGTTGTGGGTTCATCACATCGCAGCGTGCTCAATGAAGCCACAAAAATTAAGCCACTATACTGAAGCCACAAAAATGGCACGTTTGTGAGACCTGGTAGTTCCATCTGTTGTTAGGCAGAGGTTTACGCGAAAATGCGATTGAAAGACAACTTTTCCGCACCAGTTCCAATTGGCTTAGCATGTGAATCACTCGCTGACCAGTATTTGATGAGTTACGGTCGTGTTTATCACAGGTTGCTATGTGTTACTTATCATTTTGCCCCGTGCGACCAATGAAATCAACACCTCACCATCAGCTCCAGGCAAACGCACACACTCTTCCAAGAGAAGGTTCAGGGAACTCGATGTGGATTCAAGCACAGTGTGAGGCACATTAGGACAAATAACCTGAAGAATGGCACAGACAAAAAAAGACAGAAATGCATGAAATATCTCCACCCTGGAGGCTGTTGAACCCATAACCTCTAGCTTTGTGCTGTCCATCCATGAGATCTGATGTTTGTGCATCTTCAGGGTCCGACCGGTGGGGAGCATCAGTGACTCCGACACTTTAGACTTTGACAGAATGAAGCAGGTATCCTAAACTCTTCACTCTCTTGTAATGAATGAATATTTAAATGAAGTGTGTTTGATGAACTCTTCAATCGGCAGGAGATCCTGGAGGAGGTGGTGCGTGAGCTGCACAAGGTGAAGGACGAGATCATTGATGGTACGTTTCATTAAGCTTCAGATGAATTTGTTTTTCCATGGTTGAACACTAACCCGCTGCTTTCCTCTCTATCTATCCCCATCTCTCCCTCCATCTCTCTCTCCATCTCTCTCATGTGCCAGCCATTAGACATGAACTCAGAGTCAGCTCCACATAGTGTCCATCCCAACTTTCTCCACCTGAGAGAAACCAAACCCTGCAGATCTGCTGTAGCCAACAGTGGACACATCACAGACTGAAGTCACTCGTCGATCAGGATTGTTATTGATTTCTCTTCTCATGAGTGTTTTCTTTCATTGAACACTCCTCTACAGACAGAGGAAGCTCCAGAGAGAGACGAAGCAGTGCTTGAGGGCTCCAGGAGACTTAACTGTACAGAACGAACATCATGGGAGATGATCCAATCAACTGGTTTCTCATCAAGGCCCACCTATTTACATTCCGGCTCATTTGATTGGTTGGTCTCCATTGTTCCCTGTCCTGGCTTTTAAATGATTCGGCAAGCTCCATTTTGATTATTGTAAAGGTTGCTGATTAAGTTAATGGCTTTGGTTCGTCAAGGTCTTATTAGATGTTTGACTTGATTGGTTGGTTTGGTTCCTTGAGCTCTGTGATTGGTTGGTTTGGTTTCTCAAGGTCTGTGCTAGGTTGGTTTGGTTCCTTGAGCTCTGTGATTGGTTTTTTGGGTTCCTCACAGTCTACGATTGGTTGGTTAAGTTCCTCACAGTTTGTGATTGGTTGGTTTGGTTCATCAAGGTCTGTGATTTGGTTGGTTCCTCCAGCTCTGTGATTGATTGATTTGGTTCCTTGAGCACTGTGATTGGTTGGTTTGATTCCTCAAGACCTGCGATTGGTTTGTTTGCTTTAGTTCCTTAAGCTCTTATTGGTTGGTTAGGGTTTAGAAAAACACAAACCAGACAAGTTTCGGAAAATGTTTTATTCTGTTTCAGAAGCATGTTGTTTTTAGCCAGATCACAAAATTTCAACCAAATTTAGATTTTAAATGAAAGGAGCCCGTCAGAGTGAATTAACACGAGGAGATGAATCAATAACAGTTGGTGATTTGTTGCTTTAAAACAGACGTCTGACGTCTCTGAAACGTTGTGACGAAGGACCCTTGCACTGACTTTTACTGTTCCTAGTACAAACTGATTATGTTATCTGTGTGGCAGCCCTTCACAAAAGCTGAAGAAACCAGAAGAAACGTCCTTTTCGATACATTATTGTTATTTTTGTTCTTATCATAATAGTTGTAGGTGTTCTGGTAGCTTTAGTGTGTTGATGTATATAGAATTAGACCATTAATAAATAATAAATTATAACTATCATAACAATAATAGTTTCTCATTCGATTTAGAGTTGTTTCTTTTCTTGTGTTCGAGTTCATGCTCAGGTTGCCTTTCAATATTGGTTTTATTTATTTTTTTCACATTGAAACATTTTTTTAATCAGATATGATGAGTATCTGATATCAGTATAAGAGCAAACTTCGTGTTTGTGGTCATGTTCATGAGTTGTTAAGATTGAAAGAAAATGTGAAGTAATGTCGTTTGATGAGTCCTAATACCAAGTGCTTCCTGGTTTAAAATAAAAGATACTCAACGTTTTAAAAGAACTGAAATAAACTGTGAAGGTCTTGGATAAAAGAACTGTGTTTTCTGCTTCTCGGAGGGTTTCATTGTTCAGAAATAATAGTAAAGCGTTAGTCTCGGTTCGTAAGCGCTCGACAGAAAACGTTAAATATCATTTTAAGCCCAAAACACACGGATAGAGAGAGCATGGATATCAGTTAATGAGGTATTTATGTTGATTAATTTAGTAGGATTCTACAACAATTTTTTTTTAATTTAGTAGGATTCTACAATTCTACAACAACATTAACAAAAACGTATTTTCTAATAAGCTGAGCGCTACACTTCTCGCGAGACCTTCTTCTTCTTCTATTGGTTGTTATTGGCGGTTTCCAATCTTACTTTGTGCATTACCGCCACCTACTGAACTGTAGTTTAATCAGGTTTGTAGAAGACGAATAAAAATAATAACAAATCTTCTCCGTCTATTTTTTTGGATCGTTTTTTCATGTTGTAGTTTAACTTTGCAGTTTATTATGATTTGTCCATTTCTCATGACTCTCATGTCATCCACCTCAATTTGTGTATTACCTTAATTAAATTGGATTCCATTTTTTCAAATGTTTTCCATTTTTCCATTTTTTTCCATTTTTCAATTTTTTTCTCCTCTGTCGTTTGAAATCCATGCATCATAGTCTTCGGTCATATCTTCTCCGCTATCTGTAGCTGTCATTACACGTTTTCTTTTCTTTTCTTTTCCTCCAGATCTGTTTCCAACTTTTTGTGTTTTTTCATGCGCTCCAAAGTGCGACAACAAACTCTCGAGTTCAACGTTCGAGAGTCCGCGAGACCTTCTACGAGCGGGATACGGTTATGAGTTATCGCGAGAATCGACGAGAGCGGACTGTTTGATGGAAATCACCTGCAGGAGACTGGTGATGGAGGTCCGTTCCAACAGATTTGGGTCTTTAGGTGTTTAGATCAAATAAGTTGTAATTAAAACGGGCTGCAATTTACAAAGTTGTAAAGTATTCTCATAAAGTAAACTCATAAAAAACTTCATTAAGTGTTTAGTTTGTTCTCAGAACACAGCTGCAGATTTTTTAAATCACGAGAGTGATCTCTGCATGTAATTAATAACCTTTATACGGAGTCAGATCTTGTAATTACAGTAATCTGAAAAATCTGTTTTTAATGTTTAAATGTTGCAGATGTATTTAGTGTAAATGCTAAAAGCAGTCAGAGCTGATGAAAGAATTAGTTGTTGAAGAAATGATTGGACGTATGCAAAGATCAAACCTCTAAAGCTTGCATATCAGCATAAACACCATGCCCTTTTTAAATCTGAAACTTCTTAATGCTTTTATTGAATTATTTTGAGGTCTGAGATTGGCTGTCTTTTGACGTTTGGATTTCATGCGGGACCATGTTTCCATGGTAACTGTAACTTTTGCGGTAACTAGCGTGTACAGGTATCACTAACTCGCAGAGCTCCTCTGCTCAGGGTGCTTTAACAATCTGAGAGCGAGACAGTTGTGATGTTTCTATGCTTTCAGTTGTGCAGGAGCAGCGTTCGCTCCAGCACGAACATTCTATACTGCGTCTCCGCTGGCTGCTCTCGTCTTACAGTGTTCCTCTAGGAGCTTCAGACCCAGCCGTGGTGCTTTCAATGATTGGACTGCTGTGAGTTTGACCCTGCTCTGGAGAGCAGTCACACTTTCAAACCCTCCAGCAGAGCGTTCAGCCCTCGCAAGCATAGAATTAAATTAATTTCGAGAGAACCTGAGTTCGGCATCACAATGAAGCTGCACTCCAACACTTTTTCATTTTTTATTTACACAAATAACATGTTTTGTAGTAGTGCGTATACTCCCATAAAACAAAGAAATGTACAAGTCGAAGTATTGTACGATATGCAGGAAAGAGTTTAGAATTGTGCTTTAAAAACATTCTCAAGTCTTTGTGTGCTCTGTCCCTTTAAAATCTCCAGCAGAGTCCTTCATTATAACCTGCTCTCCGCAACGCTCACGACTCTCCTCCCGCCGCCGCTCCGTGAGACGTCTCCGCCACTCATGGACAGTCCCCGCTTGCTCCTCAGTCCTGCGGAGAAGCATGCGATGACCTGATCACGTGACTCCACGTGCAGCGAGTGCCGGCGGTTTCCTGTTGGGACGGTTTTGTAGCGGTGCAGACCCTGCAGCTGTGCTCTGCGCGGGACGGTGGCGTGCGCGGAGTTGTTCTTGTTAGGGTTCTCCAACTCTTCCATGCTAATGTGCGTGTTAGCGTGCGCTGTGCGCATTTGATTGGGCGAGGCGGGGTGCCAGCTATGGCTGGCGGCGGATGTCGTGACCGTGCAGTCGGGAAACGTAGTTTTCGATGGTCGAACTTCAGCAACCTTCCGGCCTCCGTCCGACTTTGAGAAGCTCCCGTCTGCTTTGTGAATCTTCTCGCCCATCTCCAGCACTTTCTCTGCCGCGGGCTGCTGGCAGATGCGGTAACGGGCGATAAGGAAGATTATGAATGCCAGCACTGAGGCCACGATGATGCCGCCAATGATCACCACGATGGTTCCGCCCAGAAACTGAGACTGCATGAAGTGGCAGCGCAGAAACTGCGGCTCGGTGGAGAAGTGCACGCAGCCTAGCACGCGCGTCGCCGTTAGCGTGGTTAACGCGTCGTCGTAGATGGCCAGCACACACAGGTCGTAGGTGGTGCCGGGTGCCAGGTTGTTGACGGTGATTCTCTTGCTGGTCGGAGGAATCATTCTGAGAACAGAGAAATAAACCAGGATCAGTTTCCATAGGATGCAACACCATCTGAGACGTTAGACCTTAAAGCTGTCGTATCATTTTGATCACGTAACTCTTCTCAGATGTTTCTTTCATGTGTTAGTGTTGTTCCTCATCACAAACTCTCCTCGAATCATCTTCAGATCGGTTCATGCTCCTGTAATCCTGCTTTCTTTTTCTGGAGCTCGAACCGAACTGATGGCTGCAGCCACACCCACTGACCGAAGCTCCGCCCACTAACCAATTAGATGAAGCACTAATGCAGCTCATCTCAATGAAGAACGTACGCGCTGAATGAGCCGAAAGTGAACCGTAGCAGAGCCGCATCGATAAACAATGAAAAGAATGAGTGTTTTGGATGAAGCGTTTTTGGCTCCAAAAGATGAATGTATTAGTGGGAAATGGGTGAATGTCTGTGTGAATCTTAGCAGGGGGAATGGTGGAAGTGTGCAAGTGGGGGAACAGGGGAACACAGGCACATTGTTTAGGATAAATACTTCCTCCTGAAGGGTATTAAGAGAGCAGAGATCATCTAGTGAGGGAAAATATTTATTATCACTCGTTTAAAATTTGGCAGCTTTAAGAAATGATACAACATAAACCAGAATATCAGATAACCATTACATTTATGCTTTTGGCAGACGCTTTTGTCCAAAGCGACTTACATTAGGGGAGAGACAATGTGCAATCTGTTACACCGTCAAAGTCTATCTCAGCTTCTCATAATAGAAATTGTATCAACTGAATAAGAGAAGAGAATTCGAACAGAGAAGTAAACCAGGATGAGCCTGAAGTCAAATAAGATTTGATTCAACACCATCTGAGTTGATGTGATAACACATACATGTAACATTAGTATTAGATTTGAGACCTCTGCAGAGGGATTTAGCATACAATTAAAGCCTTTTTTAAAGAACACTGTTTAGTAACCGTCTTTGTGTAGCCTCACTCACTTTCGCTTTTAGTTAAGGACTGGAGTTTTATCTTCGTTTGTTTGGCTGTACTTTGTGAATGAAGCTGTGTATTACAATCTGTGGACAGGTGGTAATGATGTATTTATCTCTCTGGTATATTATATTGTATATATTTTTGAGCGGTTAATGTTGACCTGCAGAAGTAGTGGGAAGCTTCGTTCTTTTTGGTTCTTTTGACTCTCTTCACTCAACAGAACTACTCTTTGAACAATTTGTTCTTTTCGATCATCTGTAAATAGTTATTTCCTTAATTCCCCAACAAGATTACTTGCAAACAGTTATGACAAAAGACTCCAGAACTGAGCAAAATACAATAATAAGTGAAATTAAACTAGCTTATCTGCATCTCTTGATTATCAACACGCACCGGAAAACCCTCTTTTGATACGTCCAAAACATTGATATTAGGTCATTTGTTTCAGTAAAATTCATAATGTGCCTCCCGTGTCCAGTGAAAAATTAGTTTTAGTATTAATTACGACAAAACGCGAGAAATATCACTACAGTAACGCGAGAAATACCATCGCATGTGAACGAGCGAATCAAATTAACTAAACTTCTCTAACATCCGTGTTCTGTAACCATTGAAAAGCATTGAGAACGAAAAGAACGAGTTGAAGAGAAATTTAAACGAACTGCTCTTTTCTGTATCTGGCTCTGGGTCCATTTGGAAGCAATTGTGAGATTGAACGAGATGGAGAGAAAAAATCGTTCACTAGGAAGAGTAGCTCCTCACGACTCACTATACAGATTAGTTTTTTTTAACAAATCGCGCACAAACAACTCATCACTAATCCGCAGCATATATAGCTCTGCTAAGATTAAAAGACGGCGTTTCACAGAATTAGAACGATGTCTTTTCTGCGTGTGACAGCTGGAGACTGAGCGTGTTCTCCGGAGGAACGTTACACCTCTGTTTCTGTTCTTTCAGGCTAACAGCCCTCTATAGAGTAAATGATTGGTTGGTATTTCCCTCATAATAACGCGATCCTGCAGATAAAGAGTTAAAACAGTAGCTCCACGAGAAGCTTTGCTTGAATCATGTAAACACTGGGTTTAGTACTAACAAGGGGCCTTTCAGATTAGAAACATCTAGAATGTTCCGTTACCGAATGCGTTCGCTCCCCCTCCTCACTCCCACACAGTTTTATGTACACACGCTATTTTTCCGATCCGATTCAGAGTGGCTTACGCATCATCAGTCTGGGATTCTCGCCGAAATATACGATCATCTGTACAACTTTCAGTTGTTTTTGTGCGTCCTGTCGAGCAGAGAGACTGGAGGCTATCATGCGTGAACCGTTTCAGAGACTACCTCTGGAAGCACTTTCGGGAACGGTTCATGGAAACAAAAGAATTGCTTACAGACATTCTACAAGAAACTGTTACCAGAGCCATGTGTTTTTGAAAACAGAATACAGATGCCAATCTGAAAGGTCCCTCAATAAACTGGTGAGCTTAAATTCATAATTCAAGACAGTAAAAGGGTGTTTTTCAGGTTGGAATCGTGGCAACCTGTTGTTGGAGACTCCCATAACCATATCTTTCAGACTCCCAGTAGAAGCTCTCTTAATCCCTATTAGAACGGATCTGATATGTGTTTGAAACTGAAACTGAGCTCAGCACATTCAGCAGACGATGGTTGATATCTCATCATGTTGAACTCATAGCTGAGCTTCAGGCTCACAAGGATGCGAGCTGATGTTATGCTTGAGCTAGAAGTTCTGGGATGGATGCTCACCTGTAAACCAGCGAGTCGTCGTACGTGCAGTTGTATTGCACTTGGAACATGCGGGTGCCCGGGATGTTCCTCTGGAAGTGAAAGTGAACCAGTGCTGAGGAGGAGGAGATCTCCGACACCAGCACCCTCTTATCCTGCCCGGCTTTAGCAGGACTGATCCCCTCCGCGCTCGTTCTGGATGACGTGGCGATGTCTGAGGATCCCGGATCCGCTTCTGGGATCAGTCCGGTGTTGTTGGAGAAGTGAGGCAGCTTGGTGATCAGAAGATCCACTGTCTGCTGAGCCTCTCCAGACGGGTTGGATGCCACGCAGGTGAACGCCCCGGAGTCCTTCACCGTGCTGATCAAGATCTCTAGGTTCCCATCGGCGTGCACCACCGCGCGGCTGGAGTTGAACATGAGCTTCCCATCTGGAGCGATCCAGTGGATCACCGGATCCGGATCGCCACGAGCCTTGCAGCGCAGCAGCACTTGCTGGCCCTCCAGCGCTCGCATCTCCTGAGAGTAGCGCGTGATTAGCGGCGGCTCGCACAGGAACTCCCCCTCCGAAACGCTCCAGAAGTACCGCCCCGAGAGATGTGAAGGCCCGGCGCAGGTCTCCAGATCGTCCTCGCGCCGCAGCCGGCGCAGCCACAGCAGCTCGCAGTTACAGTGCAGCGGGTTCCCACCGAAGCTCAGCGCGAAGCCGCTCGCCCCCAGAGCGGAGGTGGCCAGCACCGCGGCGCGCTGGAACACCGGGTCCGGTGGGAGCTTGTGCAGTTTGTTGGACGTCACGTCCAGGCGCTTCAGCTTCTGCAGGCTGGAGAATGTGCCCTCAGGGATGAATGTGATCATGTTGTGGTCCAGGTTGAGCGTGTGGAGGCTGTTCATGCGCTGAATGGCCACCCATGGCGCGCTCTCCAGGTTGTTGTAGGACAGATCCAGCTCCTCCAGAGCCAGGAGGTCGTTGAAGGCTCCGATGTGGATGAACCTCAGCTGGTTGTTGTTGAGGATGAGATGGTGCAGCTTGGACATGCCACTGAAAGTGTCGTTGGTGATAAACGTCAGGCGGTTGCTGTCCAGATGAAGAGCGCGCAAGTTTTCCAGATCGTCGAAGGCGTGGGGTGCGACGGAGCCGATGGTGTTCCTGGAGAGAGTCAGATCCACCAGTTTGGTCATGTTGGCGAAATCTCTGCGCTTGATGCCGGTGATGAAGTTATCTCCAAGGCGAAGCTCCATGGTGCGCCGGTCCATGTTCGGAGGGACGAATAAAAGCCCTTTTTTGTCACACAGGGTTGCCAGATTAGGAGGAAGAACTTGGCAGATGCAGCGCTTGGGGCAGACCTGGATCTTCTGGGCTTTTGTTGCCATCAGGACCATCACCAGGTACGCCAGTAGCATCTCCATCTGGGACGAGTGAACAGAGACCATCTGGAGAGAGAGAGAGAGAGAGAGAGAGAGAGAGAGAGAAGAGACAGAGAAGAGAGAAGAGAGATGAGAGAGAGAGAGAGAGGAGAGAGAGAGAGAGAGAGAGAGAGGAGAGAGGAGGAGAGAGGAGAGAGAGAGAGAGAGAGAGAGAGGGTCAATTTCCTCCCAGCAGCATTGAGACAACAGCGTGAACCATCATAATGAGAGAGTCCTGGGGTGGTGGGGTGTAGCTCAGTGGTAGAGCACATGGTTTGCATGTATGAGGTTCTGGGATCAATCCCAGGGGCATTGGCGATTTCCCCTTCTGTAAGTCGCTTTGGACAAAAGCGTCTGCCAAATGCATAAATGTAAATAAATGTAAAATGTAAATGTAAAATGTAAATAATCCACCTACAGACTCTCCTGCCTTCAAGAGAGCCTTGAAACACTGGACCTTGTGTGCAAAACACTCTGGAGATGTTCAGAGGATTTTCAGAGGTTCTGACTGTGTGCAAGTACATGTTAAAGCAACATTTCTATGGAATACTGTGAGTGAAGCTCATATGAGCCAGGTTTCAGATCCTCAAGCTCTCGGGATCAGCTCATGAATGACTCTTGATTCCTGTAAAAAGCTATTAGACCTAGTTCATGACATTATCAGCAGCTCGAGTTCTGGCTGCCAGGGGCAGGGTTAACAGAGACTGAAAGCACAAGGTGATTCAAAGACACGGTTTTCCTTTAATACTGCTTTTAGAACATTTTAAAAGCTCCAGCACTGCATGGTCTAGACCAGGGGTGGGCCCTTTTTGCCTAAGGGGCCACATTGACTTTTTTTTACAGACGGGCCAGGTGAGCACAAGATACGATATATATAAAAACTTGCTTTTGTTAACAGTACATATCAAACATAAACAGAAAAAAGTATTAAACCATGAGATACAATGAGAATGTGTTGTTGGTCACCTATTAGCCAGTCCATCGAAGTCTGGTTTTAAATTAATTTAATTTTAATAATCTGAGGTGTTCATCACTCGTCTGGGATCTGTGGGGTGCTTTGTTGGTGTTCATCAAACTAAAAGCTTGTTCACACACATGTGTAGAGCCAAACAACACCAGCATCCTCTGTGCCATCTTCAGAATGTTTGGAAATTTGGCAACATTTAATGAAGCATAAAACTAATCCAGTTTCAGAGAGTTATCCTTTAACACCATGTCACATTGAAGATCAATCAGTTCCAACTGCAATTCCTGTGACACCGTTTCCAGGTCTTGTGAAAAGGTTCATGACACCAGCTGAAGTGCCCCTTCAATTTTTTCCAAAATCACAAAACCGACAGAATTCCTCATGCAGGTCATCCAGTGATTTCCTATATTTTTTCACATGTTGTGGGGCCTCTTTTAACATAGCCAGTGTGGAGAAATGAACAAATGACTTGTCTGACATTTGCTTCGAAAATAAAACCAGCTTGGGTTTGAAGGCTCTGACGTTTGCTTGCATTCCATGCACTAACGGGTTTTTCCCTTCTAGCTTCACGTTCAGCTCAGTCGTGTGTGTCAGTATGTCCACAGTGAAAGCTAGATCACAACGCCAATCTGTGTCAATCAGCTCAGGAAAATTGTCAGTATTCTCAAATAGCTCCAAAAAGGAAAAAGATTTTTGTTTGAGCGCTCAAAAATATTGACATACTTTTAAGGTAAGTCTGCGTGATCAGCGTTTCAAGAAAATGAGTAAACTGACGATGTTGAAGTTCCCTCGCTCGAATAAAGTTAACAACTTTCACAACTGGCTTCACTACGTGATCAAGCTGCAACACGGATTCACACAGTGATTCCTGGTCAATTCAGCAGTGTAGGAAAATTATTCCTGCTCAGGCTTGTCCTCTTTCACCCTGTCCTGAATTCTCTCGAGCATCTGAGGATTTTCTGTCAGATTTGGGATTCATCTGCGGTAACGTTGGCGAGCGTTCTCCAAGCTACTTGTGTCTTTGTGTGACCTCTGACACGCTGTTAAACAAATCCTCTCCTGTGTTTTTCCTTTCCAAAATCTCCATATCCATATCAAAAACTTCTCCATTAACTCGAGATTCTCATTAATCCCTCTAATAAAAATGAAAAGCTGAGTCCTTTATATCATCGCTTTCGTCCAGTGCCTAAGAATATAATGTAAATGACTCCACGTTTATGTTTAGCTTTGCTAGTTAAGCGTTCATCAATCACTTCAATACGGCGAGTCACTGAGCTGCGTGCGTGATAAGCTCATTTTTAAAAATTTGTCCTTGCTCTCAGGGCATAAAATACTCGATGTCTCTTCTGCACTCTTTGAGAAACTCGCCTTCGGAGAAAGAATTCTGTCTTTTGCGAGTTTGGCTGCCAGTAAATAACGCTTCTTCGTGCTCTTCTTGGATGGAAGTTGCTCGAATAAAGGTGTTTAGCTGAGCCTGCGAGCGAGCTACCAACCTGTCAGTGGTAGCCGTACGTTCTTGTGTGTAAAAGGTTGCTGGCGTAATTAGCATGCTTGGTGGAAAATGATGGCTGATGTTGTATTCTTTTACAACCGCAGCGGTTTCTTGGTAAATAAGAAGTACAGCCTTGGACCGGACTTCAGTAAAATAGCAGTTAGGCGTCCAGTCTTTCTTACACACCGGCACTCGCTGTAGACCTTTCTCTTCTTTGACATCGCTGCAGATGAGTTCTGATCTGAACACTAACGTAAGAAGAAGAGCGAAAATTAGAAATGGCTCTGGCTTCGCTAAATCAAGTCACTGCACCTACTGCGCCACCTGGTGTTGAAATTCCTGTCGTTTTAAGTCAAAATGAAATGAATGCAATAATTCACATCAAAACTTTATTCTGTACTAATCTTCGATGGGCCGGATTAAAAACCCCAACAGACTGTATGTGGCCCCGGGGCCGTAGTTTGTCCACCCTTGGTCTAGAGATTTTCAAACGCTTTGAAAAATGAAGTTTAGCGCCCTCACAGTTTCAGCAAATTTGCATGTGCTGCATGATAAACACTGATAAGATTCGTCGTTTACTTGCCCTCTGCACGAAAAAGAAAAGGCTATTTTGAGAAAGGAGTTCAGGCTCCTGTAATAATATTAGAATGCAGTGAATGACCGTTCAGGCCTAAATAAACGAAGGAAAACTGCCGAATATCCTGACTCCACTCATCCAGAGGAGAAGCGTCCTGCTCTCTGGTGAGCGCTCGCTCCTGCTGCTCTGCATCCTCACTCATCCCTCATCGAGGGGTCATTCACTCCTCCATCAATTCAAACATCTCCTCTCAGGAACTCCGGAAGACGCCGTGAAGGCCTGGAATATCTCTCTCTCTCTCTCTTCCCTTTCTCCTCTCTCTCTCTCTCTCTCTCTCTCCTCTCTCTCTCTCCCTCTCTCTGAAATGGCAGCGCAGTGATGGACTGAAGAGTGGCTGCTCATCATTTATTGATCAGCACCTCGATCAGATCGATCAGGTGAAGCGAAGATGACCTTGTGATCAGCGCTGACGCTAGCTCTCGATCGGAAGCGCGGATGAGGTAGATGATGATGATGATGATGATGATGATGATGGGGGTGATGCTGGAGCGAGGCTGAATGATGAAGAGCAGTATCTCTCACCTGCGGGAGACTCTGGCTCGTTCACACCGGAAGATCCGCGGCGCCCCGGAGCTCCATCGCGGTGCAGCGGGTCGAGGGCGAGGCTCAGGCCGCCGATTAGCACCTCTGGAGCGGATTCAGACCGAGGAGAACACCGCTGACCGGGATTCCGATCCGGATCCACCGCATTACCGCTGCGTGCGCGCGCCCGCGTTCCCGATCCTAGCACGGGAGCGCGGTCGTGAATATTAATGAGCTCCAGATGCCGGCGTCCAATCAGAACCCGGGGTGAGGAATATTAGCCAGGCGATGCGCGGTTTAGATCCCCAAAATCTCTCTTAATAGCAATTGACCCGCTTTACATCTTTATTAAGTGAAGTATGTAAAAAATAAGAGTGAACTAAGAATATATAATTAAAAATAATCAATTATTTTTGCTCACCAGATATTGAAGCTGATGTGTTTAATCAAGGCGTTGCTAGACCTAAAGCTTTAATGCCCCCCCCCACACACCTTGAAACTCAGCTGCGCGTACATTATTATTTTGATGTATAATTTACATCTAAATGGAAATAAAGCCACTAAGACAAGGGTTTTGAAAAACGTTAATATTTATATTTAATGACATTAAGAACACAGCCATTTCAAGACAACAGATGTAAGTCGAATAAAATAAGAAGAAAGGAATACTTTCCTCTCATTCAACATCTAAACCGATAGGAGTTGCACTTGTCCAATATGTGTTTGTTGTCATAATCAATCACTCTGGTTACAATCTTAAATGTTATCTAAAATTTTATTTATGTAAAAACTCTGCTTAAAATTTATGTCTTTTAGAATAATTTTGGCACCTAAATATAAACACACCCAAGTAAACAAAATCCCAGTCTAAGATAATGGTTGGCTCAAAATACAGTAACCTACCCAACAGCCAAAATAACATCGGAATGATCTAAAACAGGTGTCATATAATAACACAATAATCGCTTGGAAACAAAATATCTTTGTTCAGCAGTCAGCAATGGTAGAAGTCATATTTCTGAATATATTTGTAAATAATCGATTTCTTCCGCACCATTTACAATAACGTTCACCACATGCTCTTCTCTAAAGCAACTTATAGGCAAGAGAGAAATGCATGCCAATTTTTCAGACTTAAAAGTCAAAAATTATCATGTACATTCATATTCAATTTAAATTCAGGAAAAAATGCATAAATAAATTTGAGCCTTTGAGTTCTGCGGTTTTGCTGGAAGGGTTTTGTGGGAAAGTGAATTACACAAATACTACTTAACCCAGATTAGAGAATCTACAAATCAACCTATAATATCTCCACATCTGATGGGCAAGTGAACGATGAATCTGATCAGTGTTTCTCATGCAGCACATGCAAATTTGGTCCGTTGGGGTTTTTAATCCAGAATGTCTCCACATTTTATGTGCCTTATGAAAAGTTTACTAAGAAATAACATTTGTGCAAGCCTTACCTCCCTCCTGTTCTGACACCTCTCTTTCATTGTCTCTGGCTCTGGTTCCACCCCTGGCTCCATCAGGATCGATAGTTCTGATCTTCATGAACACAAACATGAATTTTTTTTTAATACTTTGTTTAAGACGTATAAAATGTAAACCTTTTAGCCAATCAGATGCCGTCTCTATTGCCATGCCCCACCTCTGAGGATATATGTTCAAGTACTGGCTCCGCCCATTTTGAGCTTCATTTGGCCTTACCAGAACCCTATGGCTGACGTCACGTTGTGATATACAGTCAATGGTCTGATCCATTTCTCATTTTGAGACCCAAGACAAACAAATGCACAGGGCCGCTGTACTTGAACAATATACATTCATTGAACTAAAGACTTTAGGAAGAATGTGCAGAGAAAAAAAAAAATATATTTTTAGGTTAATTACAAAAATAGTTTGAACCTCCAGAATTATTTTTGGAGTTATCATGGTAAAAGGTTTACATTTGCGAATGGGTAAACATGGGTCATATTTTTGATGAATAAAAACATACAGCCACCTCATTAAAAGAGTAAAACATGTGGGGTTCTGGAGACCTTTTAGTTGAACGTGTGGTTAAAGCGTACCTGATGGAACAGAAGAAAATAGAGTAAATGCTAAGCAATTTAAATAATGGAACATTTGAAGGGACGGACGTCCAAAAGTTAGGGGTCCGGGCCGACGCCTGGCCTTGCCTGATGCTAACTCCTCTAATCTCCAACTTAAATATCAGCTGTTAGAGGTATCTGATCTGTTCTTGTTATTTGTGGAGAGGGGGAGCCATTAGTGGTGATCATTTGTGTCTTTAAGAGCACCTGTCATCACTCACACTAGCTCTCCTCTAGCTATGGCTGTGAAGCTCGCGAGGGTAAGGTTATGAGAGCTAGAGCTAGCCTGAGCTAAACAGGAAGATGCCGAAGAGAGAAACTGATGAAGGTTTCTCAGATGTCCCTCATGTTCTCTACAGAGACGCAAACACATCTGTGCAATGAAAAGAGAGGAACGTTCTACTGCTCCAGAGCAGGAACTCCATGAGATGCTCTCCACCGAAGATCTGAGCTCAAGCTAGTGCTCTTGTGGGGTGCCCTGTTGCTATGGAAACCATCCAACAAACCAGCCTCTCTCAGGTTCACGGCTTTTCTTACTTTCAAGGTCAATCCATCAACACAGAACTGCTTTATGCTCGTTTAAACGTGTTTAGTTTATTAAACAATAACAATCACTTTATACCTGTATTTAAATAAATACATTCAATGTTTATACTTATGTAGTTTGAGTGTGCATAGAAAATATTGTGAGTGATTATGTTCAATGCAAAAACACTGTCTAAATACGAGAAAAAAAAACTAGTGTAATGTAAATACAAAATTAAAATAACCATTTCTCAAAAATAAGCTAGTTTACTCGTAATGAAATGAAAACAAAGTTGTCATCCATTTAACATGTGCTGATGGTGGTTATTTAGATTATATTTCGTTATTTTGATCCTCTAGTTGTACTTTTATCCGGTATCTTCGAGTCTCGGACCATAAAAGATCCTGTGTCTCCGGACACGCCCCCTGCTGCTGCGTCACAGCTGCTGCTGTCAATCAAACTCCTGTCAGTTACTTGAAACCGCCAAAACGCCGAATTAGAGTGAACGTAAAGGTTTTTAACTTCATAAAGTTACTATTAGTGTGAAAGAGGACGAATTTGGGTGGATATCCCTTGTAGTTATTGTGGTTGATCGTTTTAATCGCGGTTTGTGTAAGTTTAGCGCTAGCGCATTTAGTTGTTAGCTCAGGCTAACATTAAGGAAAATAAACAAAACCGCGAATGAATCCTTTAAAGATCCGTGTTTTAGGAACAGAAACATATCTAAAGTAAGAGTTGACGCCTGAATATGAGAAAACGCAGTTCAAAATCGAAATGCGACAGAAATGTATTAGATTTCCTGCAGTAGATCATGCTCTATTCCTCTCCCTGAGGAGTGACTGCTTCTGAGGTGAGCACTGTTCTTACTAAAATGTCTGAGAATAACTCACTCCTCATAGACTGTTCACCTGTTATATTATTATAGAAGTTTTTCATTATTTCAATTAAGTTACTGTAAGTATTATGCCTTATTTGACACATGTATTGTGTTCTTTATAAATCAGAAAGCTTGTATATTATTTTGACAAACGTTTCATTTAAAAACATGATTAATCATCACAATTGTTTGATTGTTAATAATATCAAAAAGATAAGAGTACTTAAGTCAATAGCATTTGGGTATATTTGTGTTGTTTCTATTTTAACTTGAGTTGGGTATAGATTATCTATCTTATATTTATAGATTATCTAGCTCTGAGGGGACTGAAGTTGCTACAATGAACACAGTCTCCTGTCCCTCACATTTGTAAGACAGTAAAGCAATTATTGTTAGCTTTTTCCTTTTTCCAGAGAGAGAGAGAGAGAGAGAGAATTCCTCAGAATTGTTTTAGGAGCTCAGTTTGGAAGTAAATGAAGATAGGATAAAACTATTTTTTCAGTTGGTTCAATTCCTTCACAATCACAAATATTTCACAACTTAACGTAAATAATATTTGCAAGAGAATATAAAGAATTGGAAGATATTTTCGTTTCCTTCTTTATCTCCCTCGCTGTCTTGGCTCCGTACTTTAGAGGGTGTTCATTAGTTCTGATTATTTCTTGTTTTGGCCCACATGGATCCACATCGGCAGGTTCCTCTTCAGAGCTAAAGAAGATCTCAGAAGAACCAGGAAGTGCTTGTGATCTTTTTTCAGAGATGGCTTCTGTGTTGCTCTGGCTCTCCTGTATCCTCCCCCTGCTCTCCTCCTCCTCCTCCTCCTCCTCCTCGTCCTCCTCTCTCTCTCCATATGGGGACGCTCTCCCCTCACTCACTCGGCCAGCGAACTCCAGCCGAAGCTTCTACGGGGTGATGTTTGACGCTGGGAGCACCGGCACCAGGATCCACATCTACACCTTCACGCAGAAGCTCAGCGGTGAGGAGTCTTCTCTCTGAGCACCTGATACAATTTTTCTGGACAGTGAAACTGAAACCCTGTGCTCCCTCAGATGAGATGCTGGTGCTGAATAATGAGACGTTCCAGTCCATGAAACCTGGTCTCTCCTCGTACGCCGATGTTCCTGAGATGGTGAGCTGGTTCTCACGATCAGCCAAGGCTTGATCTCGTTCCTGACCAAGTTCCTCTCTCGCTGGAAGCTTAGGCGGGTCACACGGTGCGGCAGCTACTGCGGCTCGCTAAGAAGACAGTGCCCCCAGTTGAGTGGAGGAGAACTCCAGTGCTGTTCAGAGCTACAGCTGGGCTGCGGCTACTGCCGCCAGCTAAAGCTAGCTCGCTGCTGGAGGAGGTATGCTCAGCTCAGCTGCAGGTGAGGTTCGGCGCTAACCCTTTGGCGCTGTGTGTGCGCAGGTTCAAGAGGTGCTGGAGGAGTCTCCGTTTCTGGTTCCTCCAGACAGCATCAGCATCATGCCCGGCTCCAGCGAAGGTCTGTGAGCGAGTCCAAAACAGGATAAACATTGTTCCTATAGCTTTAGAAGTACAGGGAGGGTTTGCTGGTCCTCGCTGCACAGCTAGATAGGTGTTCCAGCTGCGCTACGAGGATGAGCAAACCCTCCCTGTGTTCCTCAGCCTTGCGCTACCCCCTACTGCTGGGCGGCTGCACTGCAAGAGGCTCTCAGAACATGTGCATTGTTTCTGTGAAGTTATAGTTTCCTGAAGAAAAGAAACAAAGCCTCTTGTTGTTTCCATAGGGGTTCTTGCCTGGGTCACTGTGAACTTCCTGACTGGTGAGCACTCTTTACCACCCCCTGCAGGCTCTCAGATGAAGGTGTAACTGTGAATCACTCGCTCCTCAGGTCAGCTGGATAGGAACATGGGGAAGACAGTGGGGATCTTGGATCTTGGAGGAGGATCCACACAGATCACCTTCCTCCCCAAAACTCAGGTGCATCTGTCGCTGGAGATACGACTCCACCTGCAGCGCCTCCTAGAGCCACTGCCTGAGACAACTCAACAGTGCTTTAATCCACGAAACGTTGTTTATTATTAATATTTATTAAGACCAAAACACAAAACTAAGAAATAAAACCTAAAATATATTTTCTATTTAAAATTGTTTTGTAAACAAAATAAATTTAGTTTTTCTATTTTCAAAACCATGAAAAGAGAATAGATTGTTAACCAAGATTAATCAAAACAACTGTTTTTGGAGTTTTTATTCCACTCAAAAAAAAGTTAATTTTCAAACAAAGTGTTTACACGTTCATTTTAAAAATGGTTTTGCTTTAAATAAAAAATCATTTTGATCCAAAAAAATTATTGTTTATTTTAATTATCGTTTAATAGCGAGACAAATCATGAACTAAAATCATCAATGACACTTGTTTAAAAAATAGACTGTCCCAGAAAACTTATTTCTCCATCATCACCACCTAGAGCAGAATTACATTAGATTGTTTACATTTACATTTTAAAGTTCAAAATTTTGTTTAAAATGTGTCTGCTTTGATTCCTGAGTTTTTCAATTCAAACAAAAGAAAAGACAAAAAAATCCTTAACAAATTTAATTCAAAGCCACAAAATGTAATCGGTTCATTTTAAAGCAAAAAAAAATTACTAAATGAAAACAAAAACGTGAAGCTTTGAAAAAAACTTTCAATATAGGAGAGTGAAAGAGGAGAGAGAGAGAAGAGCATGGCTTATCTAGACTCCTGAACTCTGGTTTGTTTCGAACAGAAAAACGCTGTGGCGGGATTCTCGGCCAGGTTGCAGCTGTTCAACAGCAGCTTCCAGCTCTACACTCACAGGCGAGCACTGACCACGGCATCCTTCATGAATGCCCGCACACGACTCTAATATCTGGGTCTGTCTCGCAGTTACCTTGGAAACGGGATCAAAGCAGCACGGCTGTCTGCACTGGGGGCACTGAGTGATAACGGTAGGTGATGTCATCATTAAGAGAAGCTATCAGGCTAGCGCTAGCAGCTGAGCTATAATAGTGTAGCCTATCATCAGTGTTGCAGAACAAAAGTTATATAAATATTACACATCCACTGTAGAATAGGCTGCAGGTTATCTCTCACCACTACCTAGCAACCAGGACGTTTCCCTAATAACAAGCCTGTTTCTCTAGCAACCAGACCGTAGACTGTTTCCACAGCAACCAGACCTTTTCCTTAGCACCCAGACTGTTTCCTAAGCAACCAGACTGTTTCCCCAGCAACCAGACCCTTTCCTTAGAAACCGGACCTTTTCCTTATCACTCGGACTGTTTCCTAAGCAACCAGAAAGTTTCTCTAGCAACCAGACCATAAAGTGTTTCCCTAGCAACCAGACCGTAGTCTTTCCCCAGCAATCGGACCTTTAACCTAGCTACCGGACCTTGTCCTTAGCAACCAGACTGTTTATCTAGCAAACAGACAGTTACCCCAGCAGCCAGACTTTTTGTCCAGCAACCAAACTGTTTATCTAGCAACCATACCTTTTTCCTTAGCAACCAGACTGTTTCCCTACCAACCAGATGTTTTATCCAGTAACCAGACTGTTTCCCCAGCAAACAGACTGTTTCTCTAGAAACCAGACGTTTCTCTAGCAATCAGACCATAGACTCCTTCCCCAGCAACAAGACCATTTACCCAGCAACTAGACCGTTTCCATAGCAACTAGCCCATTTCTCTAGCAACTAGCCCATAGACTGTTTTCCAAGCAACCGGACTGTTTACCTAGCAACCAGACCATAGACAGTTTCAGCAGCAACCAGACTGTTTCCCTAGCAACTAGAACGTTTCTCTAGCAACCAGCCCATAGACTGCTTCCCCAGCAACCAGACCTTTTCCCTAACAACCAGAGTATTTACCCAGCAACCAGACTATTTCCCTTGCAACCAGACCATAGACTGTTTGCCTAGCAACCAGACTATTTCCCCAGCAACCAGACCATAGACTGTTTGTCCAGCAAACAAACATACCTACCAGACTGTTTCTCTAGCACGCTCATGTTTTTTAGAGATGAGTAGGAATTAAATCTGGAGCAGGAGTTAAAGCAGGTGGTGTTGTGTGCAGCTCTGGAGAGGACAGTGCTCCGCAGTTCCTGCCTGCCCCAGGAGCAGACAGCGGAGTTCAGCTTTGGAGGGGTCCACTACCGTGTCAGTGGGACTCACACTGGTACAGGAACACACCACTCAGGGAGGCCCCAGAGCAGCAGCAGTCGGGGATCTCCTGAGCAGGGTTAGCTTTAGACGCAGATCTCTGTGTTGTGTGCTGCAGGAGAGTCGGGGTTCCAGGCCTGCTATCAGGAGATGCTGAAGGTGGTGAAGGGCTTCATCAAGCAGCCACTGGAGCTCCCGGAGAACATCTCCTTTTACGCCTTCTCCTATTACTACGACCACGCAGTGGAGGCACAGCTCATTGGTAAGTCTCTGTCCGCTCACGCAGCACTGCTCAGCAACCAAGCTGTGTAAAGCTAAGCGTTCAGTCTGGAGGCGCGCTGCTCCAGGGCAAGGACCAGATGCATCCAGATCTCAGTTTGATCAGAAACCGTCTATCTGTGTTCAGGCTTCCAGCAGGTGGCACTAGGTATCTCTCACTCACTTTCCGGTGATGTATGTACGTGAGCATCTGCGAAAAGAATCGGAAAAATAGCGTTACATAAAACAGTGGCTGATTGAGGAGGGGGAGCGAACGCTGCCGGTAACGGAACATTCTAGACGTTCCCAATCTGAAAGCCCCCTAAGGAGAACTTTCCTGAAGCCTCTGTGTTTGTCTCTTTTACTTTATAGAACATGACGAATTCTTCTTCTCACGCTCATGTTCTCAAAGCTCTCAGAAGTTCAGGTGGGAGTATGGCCAGCGTAGAATAAAAGTTTAATGATCCTATCATTGCTTCATTCTCTCAGCTCTCACTTGCTCTCGAAACAAACTCATATATGTTATCGTCCGTCTCATGCTCTGCGCTCACAACAGAAACATTAGAAAACAAAAAGCGCTCCACGCTCATCATTTGTTTTTTCATTTTTTTTGATGAATCAAATAGTAATAGATGAAATGAAGTAGTAATAGACTGACTGTCGAGATCTCGAATCTCAGATGATTCGGAACATTGATCCGAAGCTTCACTCAAAACCGCCAAGTTACATGATTTTGAACTACAGAAGCTTCAGATGTTTCGAAACACTTGTCATGTGACCGGAGGTTCTGCACATTTTACCCATAGATTTTACCAGGTTTTTGTCTCGGACGCACCTCCTGAAACCATGTCTGATTGGTCAGAAAAAGAGGATCCGAGCGTTGAACCTGTTTTATGTAGTCAATGGTCTGAACATGGGTTCCAAATCCATTAAATCTTTTTCAATAGTGAAGATGAAAGCAAGGCAATTGTATTTGTTGACCACATTTTCGTACACATTAACAATTCAAAGTGCTTTACAGAAGAATACAAATCAAAGATAAAATAGGCAACAAAAACAGATCATAGATAAAATGGGCAAGAATGTTTCTAAAGCTGAAGAAATTATATCTATAATATAAAAGTATAGCGTGCCTTTCAAATTCAGATTTTTTAATACAGTTTTTGACGTTTAATTATAGTGAGAGATATTGTTTGATCAGATTTGTTTATATTTTATGACAAAATCATCTATTCACGAAGAGTAGTTAAATTGTCATCAAATCATAATGGTTACTTTCATAACCCTTGTTCCCCAGATAGGGAACGGATACTTGTCGGTGCTGACTATGGTAACTCCTGTAGGAGTTTCTCAACACTCTTTTTTAAACGCCTATCAGTGGCCGTGATGATAGTCACGTGACCACGCTCCCACACATAAAGTAGCTGCAAGCGTAGCACTCTTCTTGTTGTGACGCTGGAGCTGTACTCAACCCCTTAGACAACCAGACTTACTCACGACCTTACGGTTGAGGCTGGGGGGACCCCTATTCGGGGAACAGGGGTTACGAAAGTAACCATTATGTTCCCCGTCAGTCGGTCACTACGACTTATGTCGGTGACGACTATGGGAACACCCTGCAAAACGCCATCACCTAGATCCTTCTGCATCGGCTGACGGCCAGGCAACAGTCACATCAGTAGTTCGGCACCAAGCGGGCTCTCCTCTATCCTGGCCTTAAGTATAGACTATTTAATGGGCAGCAATAATTTCTCTCATACCAGAGGAGGGAGCATCAATCCCAGAACTGAAGGGAGGCCGTACTCGCCACCTCGAAGATATGTGCAGTTAATACACGTATGGTTTCATTGAGGGACCTATGGAAAAATGCGCCTTGAACCACTGGGGAAAGGTCCTTTTAGAGGGAAGATGGCATAGAAGGAACAAGCTAGAGCAATAGTTTTCTAGAGTTAGCCTTTCGGGAAACTGCTCCACCCTCCTCATAAAAAATTCAGACGGTAGTACCTCATAGAGGGCACATACATAGACAGAACATAGGAATACTCCGCTTACTCTACAACACCTGTTGGGGCGAGAGGAGCCAAAAAGCTGCAGGTTATCTCCAGGGGCCAAGAATGGCGCAACCCAAGCTGGACACCCTTTCGTACATCTCAAACAATGCTACCACCACTTAGCACAGCTGAAGAGATGGATTCAACGCTCAGGTTATAGTACTTGGCGAAGGTGTTGGGTGTTGACCAACCCACAGCCTTGCAGATCTCTGCCAGTGGAGTACCTCTTGCCAACGCCCAGGAGGCCGCAACACCCCTGATAGAGTGGGCTCTCAACTGCAGGGGGCAAGGGACATCACTCAAGTCTCTTTAGAGGAACATTCTTTTATAGATGAGATGTGTTCGTTTAGAGCAGTGTTCCTCAATTATTTTCTGCATCTGTCTTCTGCACTTTGTGCCGATGAGAGCGCCACTGTGCCCTAATGGAGTGGAGTGGTATTGCACTTTATTCTAGAACAGTAAAAAAAAAGAAAAAATCATGTTCACCGAGGTCAAACGCGCCCCCTTGACAGAGCCTCACGCTTCACTATTTGAGAACCACTGGTTTAGAGAGAAGCGGGTGCTGATAGAGCAGGGAGAATAAACATTAACGATATTTCACTGAGGATGTTGATTAGCCTGCGATTGTTTCATCGATCAGTCGACTTGCTGGATAAATGAGGAACAAGAGTTGAATTCCTCACACAGTGAACATATGTTTATATTGTGTTTTTCACAGTTAAAATGCAACACTTATATTATGTACTTGTTTATATTGTGGTTGAACATGATGTTTGCGTGTATGAATATTTAAATATATTCCTGTAAGCTTGTAGTGTCGCGAATGGTTTGTCCATGTGAGTGTTGGAGGTCATAATCGCTGCAGCCTTAAACATGAATCAACTCTAGATATCAGAGTCTTCAATCTGTGTTTGAGCAGCTTTAAGGTGTGAGCTGCTCACTAATCAGCCATTATTGATCGTAGATGAGTCCCGGGGCGGAGTGGTGAAGGTTCAAGACTTCAGGAGAAGAGCTGAAGAAGGTAAACCTCTTCTTCATCTGCTCATCCAACCTCATTCATTGATCATTCACAACCCTAAAACACTTCTTTCCTAAGCGCCCACGTATCAACCATCCGTTCCGCAACTAGTTCAGAACTGACTCCTACCACTTTCCTCTTCTTGCCTCACCATCAGTGGAGGAAGATTCAAGCATTTTTGGATTCAAACGTCGCTTGATTTTTATGTCAAAATGTAAAAATGCTTTAAATGAATTCAGTGAAAGGGCGTGTGCAGATGAGAAGATTCCAGCTGATTCTCCTACAAAACCCATTATAAGATTTTTTTTTTGCATATTTAAGCCTATTAATTGTTTTTTCATTTACAGTTTTCAATAAAAAAAAAAATTATAATTATGTCACTGTCTTCTAGTAGAATCAGCTGGTGAACCGTAATTTCTGGTGTAAATCTGAGGTCTGCAGTGTTTGATATTGGAGCTATTGATCATTTTATCATAAATATAGATAATAAAATATATTACAATATAAAACCATAACAATATTTATTCTTTGAAGTCTCCTGAAAAGGAATTTTGAAGCAGAACTAGAAGAACCTTGTGCAGGAGCTGCTCCAGGTTCAGTCGAGTGTTCTAGAGGGAATATTTTGGTAGTTTGCTGTAGGATTATTTCTGCTCAAGCAGCTCTGTCGCTCGTTCCACACATAACACAGGTCACAGAGAGCTCGCGAGCGTTTTTCTCAGCTCTTATCTGAGGATAAACCAACCCTTTTTCTAGGAAGCAGGTAGCTCTTTTTGCATAAACAACATACATCATTCTCAGTCATTTTTGGACGTTTCGGCAGAGAGCAAGAGATGCCAACCATATCAGCAGAAGCACATGTTAGACCGCGCGAGGTTGTGTTAGTGTACGCAGCACACAGAAGGAGAGCAGCTGATGCGTGTGCTGGTTGTGTGCAGTGTGTGGCCGCTGGTCCAGAGCCTCGCAGCTCAACAGCTTCCTCTGCATGGACCTGACTTACATCGTGTGTCTGCTGCGAGACGGCTTTGGCTTTAGCGAGAGCACCATTCTGCAGGTACACCTCGCTCCAGTTGCTGCTCCTCTCCTGCTGCACCTCACTGACCCCTGCTGTTCTCCTCAGCTCACCAGGAGAGTGAGGGAGGTGGAGACCAGCTGGGCTCTTGGGGCCATTATCGACTTCTTCCAACGCTTCAGGATCCATGACCCTCGTTGACCTGCTGGCCCATGCTCCTGAGCGGGTGCAGTTCTAATCTACATCATTCGTTCAGAAACATTTGTTTATCTCTGTAAAATAACACAAACACACAGGTGATTGTTAAAAATAATTTATTTACACGAACAGCAGCTAAAGCAGGGTCACGTCATCGGGATAGGTGTGTCCTGTCACCATAGCAACCAGAGTAGAAGTGGGAGGAGGTAAAGCCAGGCCTGGAGCGTCTGCAGCAGCACCTGAAACCACATCAGAACAATAACTCACTCTCCAATCAATCACCTCGATCATAAAATACTTCAGAGGAAGAAACCATCCGTGTGGCACTCATTGATTTGATTTTCAATTTTAAAACAAAGAAACATTTGGATTATTTATCCTTACCATAACATATTTATTATTATTTCAATTTTTTTATTTAAAGCGAATTTTTTTAAGCGATTTTTTTTAGTCTGTGATTCTGTTGACAAAACAAAAAAAATACTAAAACAAATTACAAGCTTGCAGCACTTTTTGTTTTTTAGTTTTTATTAAGGGAATAACTTCATTATAAAGAAAGATTTCAGTGATGATGAGTTTTATAGGAAAACCAGCAAGAAAACAGAGCAGCACTTCCCTGAATGTGTACAGTGTTTTAAAGTGAAGCTTTTGGTTGTTTTATCGAGTAGTGATGGGCACAGCGATCGATCAGTGTCGTATTGATACGAGGCTTCAACTATAAGTAAAAAAGCTAGATAAAACCAAAAAAGAGCTGTAAGCTTGTCTTTTTTTTGTTCACAGAACAAAAAAAAAACAAATTTTCCTTGTTTCGCTATAAATTTAAAAAAAGTGAACTCATTTCTAGTTTTTTGTTTATGTTTGGTGCACAGATTAAAAACAGTTCATTTAATTTCCTTCTAACGATGTTATCTATATCTATTGCTATTTTTAAAGAAAGCAAATGAAGGTTAAATAGAACATATAGTTGATTTATTGTTAAAAGTAAAAATACTTGTTTTAATAAAGAGAAACTACAATTCAAACATGAATTAAAAAAGTAACATAAAGCTGATAAAAGAAAAGATGCAAGTGGAACAGATATTCCTGATTAAGGCCAAGCTAATCATCTGCTCTCAGGACCCCCACAAACCCTCGGCTCCAGACTCAGAGCGCCTCTGATTGTGATCTTCACTCCCCATTAAACGTTTCTCACACTAAAGCTTTCTGTTGCTCTTGCTGTAGTTTAGCGTCTGAAGCTGCTCTAGCTCTGTGCTCGTCTCAGCTCTGACACACAGGCGTGGTTTTTCTGGAACATAGCAGATGGAGCCGCTCTGGGGGCTCCGTGTGATCCGCACCTGCAGCGGGGAGCATCTGATGGTGGCTGAGAGCGAGGCTGACGAGCGGGGGTGTTGCGCTGGACTCCAACAGGCTACTCTGCGTCAGGGCTTCACCTGCATCGCAATCACATGCAACGTCAGCAGAGCCCCGCCCCTTTTGCACATCTAACAGGAAGAATCAACATTACCGGTGTGCTCCAGCGGCTCTCCAGGGGCCTCCCCGTGTCTCTTCTTCATGTGAACGTTCCTGCTGCCGCTCTGAGAGAAGCTCTTCCCACACAGAGCGCACACGTGAGGTTTCTCCCCTGAACACAGCGTAACGGCTTTAACGTTACAACTCTTAGCAAACAATAACACAAAAAGCATTCAATAATAAAATATAAACCTGTTAAATATGAGAGAGAGAAGACAGGAGGAAAGCAGAGGGGGGAAGAGGAAAAGAAAGGGAGAGATAGAGAAAGAAAGACTGTTGGAGAAGGAAGGGAAAGAGTAGAATAGAGAAAAGGAGAGCAGAGGGAGATTACCCGAGTGAACGAGAACGTGTTTGCGCAGGCTGGAGTACTCGGCGAAGGAGCGGCCGCAGCGCTGCACATCACACACGAACGGCTTCTCACCTCAAACACAAACAATCAGCATCACTCCCGCTCATGTCTCTGATTGGCAGCTGACAGTAATGGTGGGTACCGGTGTGGGTGCGCTGGTGGTTCTTCAGGTTCCCCGCAGTGCTGAAGCTCTTCCCGCACACCGCCTCAGAGCAGACAAAAGGCTTCTCCTGCGTGTGAGTCCGCATGTGCACCTGCAGCCGCTGCAGCACGAAAAAGCGCTTCCCACAGCCCTCGATCACGCAGCAGAAGCTGCGCTCGTTCCTGAACACAGGCAGCACAGGGGTGAGTGGGTCAGCACACTGGGTCATACAGGGTTAAGGCAGAGTCGGAGGTTACCGGTGGGTTTTCAGGTGGTATTTGAGGTGAGCGGGGTATGTGAAGGTTCTGCTACAGCTCTCGTAAGGACAGGGGTGGATCTTCTCTGAGCGACTGACTCCAGGATCCTTCTTCTGCGTCTCCGAGGGGCAGCTCTGGATGTGCTCCCCTGAGAGAGAGGAAAGGGGGAGAAGGGAGAGAGAGGGGGCAAGAAAGAGGAGATGAGAGGCAGGAGAGGGAGATTAAAAAGAGAGAGAGGAGATGGAGATGAGAGGCAGATTAAAAAGAGAGGGGAAGGGACAGAGAGAAAGAAAAGGGAATGAGGGGAGAGAGATGAGAGCACGCAGAATGAGGGTGTAATCAGGGTGCTACACTGATCAAGAGACATACGGAGCTGAGCACGGGTGGCAGCGATCAGGCTGTCGTGAGCTAGCTCTTGCACCCTCAGGAACCATGGGGCGCTGCCATCCACCTCAGTGTCTGGAGCATCAAAGTCCTGCGTGTGTATGGTCTCTGTATGTGGCTCAAGACCTCTGGAGAGGTTCAGCAGCACGTAAGAGCCACCCTCACTATTCTGCAACTCCTGGAGGACGCTGGGAGTCTGTGAGCGAGCCGGGGAGAGAGAGAGAGATGGCATCTGCAGCGTGCTCCGCTCAGGGGCCAGTGCCATGAGAGACGGCGCCACGGCATGGCTCTCTGAAACACACACACACTTTAGGAGAGAGAGAGAGAGAGAAAAAAGCAAGGGAAAGCTAGACACTCACCTAGAGGCTCCAGAGGACTCAGGAAGCTACTCTGAGGGACTTCAGGCTCCTCCAGACTCTGACCCAGAGGGATGCAAGCATTCTGAACAAACTCAACCAGCAGCTGAACCAGACAGAGAATGGGTTTCAGTTTCACTGTCCACACAGAAAAGGAGCCAGAGCCATGCACAAAAACACTCACTGGCTGAGGAACCGTTGAGAGGAGAGAGAGAAAGTGTGGAGAGAGAGAGATATACCTCGGGTTTGGAGTCGAGTTCATCAGAAAGCATGGATTCAGCGGAATCGAATCTGAAGAGGAAAGAAAATCAATCAATAATCGATAACATCACCTGATTATCAATAAACAGAGAACATGTTGAACCGAACCAGAAGCAGCTCTGGGTCAGAGAGAGCAGCGCGCGTCCATCCTCCGCTCAATCAATCAATCTCTGGTCAATCGATGAGACGGGGACGCAGTGTTCTAAAACAGAACTGTTTCAGGGGATTGATTTAATATGTTGAAAGAATCTGGAGCGCGGTTTAAAGTCTCTGAGAGGGCGTTACGTTAACGTTCATTCTGAACAGATAATTATTTCACAACACAGGCTGATCAATCGGCGCTAGAATTACCTCAGCAGTCGATAATCTCTGCAGAAATAACGTTCCGCGCGTACAATAAACAAGATCTGCACACAAACTCCCAGCATTATAATAAGAAACAGAGCTTTTACCTCCATACAAACACGGAGAGGCGAAGCGATGCTCCATGCACCCACTTCCGGGTACTCATTCACTTCCGGCGGGAGGACAGCATAGACTTCCGGAGCAGAATAAAAGTTTGCGGCAAATGTCGAACTACAAATAAACAAACCACTAAAACATGCCATGCGAAAAGTCACCTTTCAATGTTTAAACATTTTAACTAGATTGAATTTCTTTATTTCATAATTATGGAAAAACAAAACGCAATTTAATTATCACTATTTTATTATCTAGGTTTATATTATTATAAATAACATTTTCCCCATGTAAATAAACACATTGAGAAACCAGAAACATTTAATATCTCTCCGGCTTTAACTTAAATAATTCTCCTCTGGGCCATATAACAATCCAAAGCTCCCTCGTTCTCTCCTCGTCTCTAAGGCTCCCCCCAGAGATCCTTCTCAAAACATGAATAAAAACAATCCAGCTGCACTCTGAAAGGACTTTAATAACGTTAGAAGAAGAAAACAGTACAGTTTTGAGTTCAGTAAACCATCAGAGACAAACAAACAAACAAACAAACAGTGGAGCAGTTAATGACCACGCCAATCCTTTTCCATTGGCTACCATACAGAGAGAAAGAGAGGAGGAGAGAAGAGAGAGAGAAAATGTAGAGAGAGGAAATAGAGAGGTAGAGGAGAGTGAGAAGCACGAGCCGGGCGAGTAACTTCCGGAAAACCTGGAGTCCGGTGCGTTGAATGAGACCCAGGGCTATGCTCCCCCCGCTCAGAGCACTGCACTGACGTACAAGAGTTTTAGATGGCTGTGCTGAGCGCCTCTCAGACGCTTTGCTAGCGTCACTCTAACATCTGTTGGCTCAGACACACACCTACTCTCTCTCTCAGCTCCTGGCGTTTGTTCTGTGGCAGGTATTGATCCTCAACCTAAAGAGTGACATCAGACAAACTCATGTTCTGACTCGCTCTGACCACACGTCTGAGCCTAGATGCTCCGCCTCCAAGCTCTTAAATAATAAGGTCATGTTTGGTTTGGAAGGGTGATGCAAGCATTCGAGGGCCATCAAGATCCGGCGAGGGTTCGGCCCAGCTGTGGCGTTGGAGCAGATTGATGGTGCAGAGTCCTGCTCTCGGTTCTCATCTAGGACTGGGCTGCTCCTCCCGCTGCAGCCGCTCGCTCAGCTGCTCCAGCGCGCCAGCATCTCCGCTCGACACCGCTTCCAGCAGCAGCCGCGTGTGCTCACGGAGCATGTCGATCTGGCCTTGCGTTCTCCGGCTGCTGCGGAGCAGCTCTTTGGTGCGCAGCGTGATGTCCAGCAGCCCCGAGCGGCTCAGGACGTTGTACGTGTTGCTGAAGCGCTTGAGCTTCAAGTCCTGCGTGCTCTCCGGCTCAGCGTCCTGAGTGACGGGGGCCTCCGGGGGTTGCTGCGGCTCTGCTGCGGGAGGAGTGGGAGCGATGTGTCTGGGTCTGAGAGAGGACGAGGAGGAGGAGGACGCCGCCGAGGAGGAGCTGGAGAGATCTCCAGGGTAAGGAGCGATACGCGGGTAGGATTTGAGGATGGGGAGGTACTTCTTCAGTCTGCGGCGCCTGCTGGACTTGCTATGAGTTCCTCTGGAGGTGGAGATGGCTCTCTGAGGGACGAGCGGCTGCAGGAACACCACCTGAGGCTGAGGAAGCACCTCCATCGGCCAGGACTTCACCGAGCTCTCGCCGGGCTGAGGACAAGCAGAGCAGCACGTTAATCAACAGCGCATCTTCTCTAGAAACACCTCAAAGGAGCAAGACGGACCTGATTCAGCATTACATTATTCATTAGGATCATCGGCGAGAGCTGCGGCAGAGCTCCACCCACCATAGCCCTCAGCAAACCACAAGGGGCCACGTCATCAGCGTCAGGCTGCTCCAGCGAGCTCAAGTGGTCAGAGGAGGCATCTGCCACACACACACACACACACACACACACACACACACAGTTCAGGGTTAGTGACAGGACTCAAGAGATCATCTGAAGCAGAGCAGAGGAGCCTGACCTGAGAACCCCGAGTCCCGCTCAGACTCCGCCTTCTTGCTCTCCACCCGGCGGGATCTGGCTCGGCCCAGCACTTGAAGCACCGCATCCTCCTTCAGCCGTGAACTCATCCTGCTCCTCTGCTTGAGCCTGAAGCACAGAGAGAGCCTCGAGGAGATGAGGATGGCTGGAGCAGCAACACACATGCAGATGGTTCAGACTCGCTGGTTTTACCTCTCAGATTAAATTTGAGGATTTAAAGCTCTTTTCTCCTCAAAATCTGAAGATAACCCCTAAAACTCAGATGCGTGAGCGTCTGAACCCTCTAACAGCTAAAAAAGAAACCTTCATCAGTTAACACGCAGATGTTTTGCTTATAAATAAATGAATGAACAGTTAACAGCAGAGCTTGTGAGTGGTGGTAGTGTAGCCAGCTTGGTGACTTTGTTGTTAGATTTAGCTACTTTTTTATTTGTATCCTAGCGACAAATCTAGCGACTTTTTCTGCTGTTCCTGGTGACTTTAGCAACTTTTTTCATTCTGGCTGACGCACTCTTTGAACGGAGGAACGCTGTCTGCAATGTCTGTTCTGAGCCTTTCTGTCGCTCACCGTCTTCGCCCCCACCCCTGACCTCCTCCCCGTCAATGCTATTCACTTTATATAACAATCAATGCTCCGGCCAGCGCTAGGTTCTTCTTCGTCTGCTGTTTAAAGGCAGTTTGCAAGTCTTCTTAATGGTGCATTACCGCCACTAACTATATGTGAAGGAGGGAAAATTAACCTTTGCTGTTATTAATAATTTATATTCTAACATTTTTCTTAGTCTGTTTAAGAAATAAAATGATTGCCTTATATGTGTTTGTTTCCTTTAGGATTTTGATCACTGTTATAGGCTCTGTTATTATTTACCTAATCTTTGTCATCATTTCTTTTCTTTCCATGTCATATGTTTTACATTTAAGTATTACATGTTCTATTGTTTCCTCTACTCCACAATTATCACAATTCTTGGTTTTCCCGGCGCAAGGTCTCGAGATTGTGGGTCTTAATTACAAAACAATGAGTAAAATAAAATGTTTGGTTTGTATATTTGCACATTAGAAGCATGAGTGAGGTTTTCCACCGTCACACAACATCCATCATCACATATAATACCAAGTAACCCAACCTTTTCACACGCTATAAAAATTATTTTTTTAGATATTAATTTTTTGGCACAAACCATCAGATCAACATTGATCTAAAGACGTGATTAACGTTAGATTAAAATCACAGAGCTTACGTTTCCCGCACGTCACGTGCTATTTATGCTAATTGAGTGATGATGTCATCTAGCGACTTTTCTTGGCGACGGTGCGTGGTGGCGGACGATGACATCAGAGCCTGCGTAATTATGTCATAGAGTCGTTCTTGCAGCGTAAGCCCCTGACTTACTTTGCATTTCTGGATACTTTTAAAATCAGTCTGCATTGACAAACGTCACGTGACCCTCGCCTGCCTATAATCGATATTTATTAGGAAAAATGCGGATAAACACGCGAGCGGAACATTAAACCGATCCAGGAGAAGTCCTGCTTTAGGAAAACAGTGATCGATCAAAAAATCACCGTGATCGATGCGTAATCGCTTCTGATGGAGCTCTGGAGAGGCTTACTTGTGTTTAGCGGCGGCCTTGGGGGTTCATCCGGAGCGGATTCCGAGGATCCGAGCGACGCCTCCCGCGAACCCTGCTCCTGTCCTCATCGATGATCCGCGCTATCGATTACAGGAGTGATAGGAGCGCGGTAATAGCTTTATTTCTCAGGGTTTTCGTCCAGACGCCCTGTTACTAGCGGAGTCACGTAAAACACAGCCATGGACACGTGACTGACCGGTTCTCGGCCAATCGCAGAGCGCATCAGCTAAAACCTGACCAATCGCGTTGCAGAAGGCGGGACTTCGGGGTGAGGGGGGAAACAATGCGGTTTTGCTGAACGGGGAGTTCCGTTTATGGAGAATCTGGGCGGGAGTCTCAGCGGAACTGGATTGACGTCATCACCACTCACCGTTCTGATTGACTCGAACACCGCGCTCTCTGCCGTGAGCGGCGGTTATATAAGCTCTGTTCCAATCAGAGAGAGACTTACGAGTTATCTCATCAAAACCACAGCACGTCAAGAGGCAAACACAACTTTTACCTGATTTAGCAACAGTAAGAAAGCATGAAACTCATCATAAATACTGTATGTTTATTACTACATTAAATACATCAAAATTGCGATAAAAGAGACGTGTACTGCACAAAAAAACAGTGCTAATTTACCCCTTAAACCCTAACCCGTCCATCTCTCCCGGATCAGATGGTTTACTGCCATCTCCTTTATTTCCCAGCGGAGCTCACCCGGCGAGCGACGACGCCTCAGAGAGCCATTATCCTCTCATCTGCAGGAGAGCGTATAGCGCTGTTAGCTCAAAACGTTCAAGTGGATTTGAGAAAGCAGATCTTTTACAATCGCAATAAACTTCAGCTCAATACACTCGAACGAGCTTCAAAACTAGCTTCAGTTTGATGGAAACTCATGTCAGCAGAGTTTTCTCATTTGCTTGACAGAAGCATGAGTTAGCATGCCATTAATATCATGCTAACATAAAATACTGTCTTTGCTCCGATTTCAACACAAATTCACATCATACTGAAATAATTAGTACCATGCTAACATTAATCAACCCTATAGCTAAGTCCCATTTCAGTTCTGCATCCCTCCGAGGATGCAGCCTTCCCAGCCTCAGGAGGCTACGGCTTTGGAGGATCCTCCAAAGGCTGCGTCAATCATTGGTAAATGGGATGACGGAGCACTTCCGGAGTGCGGATTCGCAAAGCATCATGGGATATGTGAAGCTACGAAGGATTGTAGCAATGTATCCTCGAAATTCCAGCAAAAGGAAGATGCATTTGAAGGACTACTTTTAAGGACCCTTCGATTTTTGGTGAAATGGGATCTGCCTTCGCGCAGCGTTGTGACATAAGCAATCTTGAAATGTGCACACGGAAGGAGGCAGACCCTGGAATGAGACATAGCTTTTACCATATCATTAGCACTATGCTAACATGATTTAGCCAGTCATTAGCAAAATGCTAGTAAAAGTTTACCTTTTCATTAGCATGATGCTAATATTATTTACCCTTTCATTAGCATCATGATAACATGATTTAAACTTTAATTAGCACAATGCTAATATGATATACTCTTTCATTAACATGATGCTAATATTAACCCTTTCATTAGCATCATGCTAACATGATTTAACCTATCATTTCCACAATGCTAATATGGTTTACCCATTCATTAGCATGATGATAATATTATTAACCCTTTCATTAGCATCATGTTAACATAATTTAGTGTAACTGCCACATGTTAATCTTCCTAACTCATGAACAGAGAAACCAGAAGCAGCAGTGAGTGAAGAGCAGGGGTGTCAAACTCAATTCCTAGAGGGCCACAGTCCTGCACAGTTTTGCTCCAACCTTAACTGAACACACCTGATTCCACTGATTAAGCTCCTCTGGGTTAGTTTGAAGGTACTAGTGTGTCTCCTGAAACAGGGTTGGAACAAAAACCTGCAGGGTCTACGGCCCTCCAGGAATTGAGTTTGACTACCCTGGTGTAGAGGATTATCACCTGCCCCCAGCAGCCTCTCAGTCTCGAGCCTTCCTCCCTCTCCTCCTCCTCCTCCTCCTCCTGTTCCTGATCTTCTCTTTCCGCCTCTTTCTGCTGAGGAACCAATGAGCGTTAGCTTGAGTGGTAGCAGCGTGAGTGAAAGGTGTGTAGCAGGACTCACTGCTGGAGGCTCTGGTGGTGTTGTCGGGGTCTGAGCATCCCAGCAGCAGAGATACAGCAGCACATGAAACACACACACACAAGCATTCAACGTCCCACAGTCTACAGGTAAATAACACTCCCACCACCTCCCACCACCCTGCTGCTGCTCCCCTTCCAGACGGGCTGCACCTCAAATCAGATGCTTGCCTGTCAAAAATAAGTTTCTTTACGATATCTCACTCCCAGTGTCTGAAACAGCAAGCCTATCTGAGGATCCTGCGTTCTTTGATAAAGGAGGTTCCTCACTCGAGATGGGACCCACCTGCACTCGCAGCGTTGGTGCTCCAGGAACGACAGGAGCACGTACTCTCGGCTGCGCTCTGCCGGGTCAATCCTCAGCAGCTATAGAGAGAGAGAGAGACTAAGATTTCTGCTTCCTGTTTTTTATTTAAGAGACATCTCTCAGGTCACCTGCACGGAGACGTTGCGGGTGCTGGAGGGGAGGCACTGTAGCAGCTCGTCCCTGCAGCAGCCAGAGCAGCGGCGCAGCAGAACACATCCCGGAGAGTAGATGTACTGCACCAGAGACGGGAACTCCTGCAGCACCGGCACCGACATGTCCAGAGCCCTGCACTGAGAGAGAGCCCAGGCCTCGGGGAACAGGAGGACTGCAGAGATAGGAGGGGAGGGATAGGAGACAAGAAAGAGAGAGAGGAGAGAGAGAGAAAAGAAAGAGGGAGTGGGAGAGAGAAGAGAGAGAGGAAGGGAGAGAAGAGGAAGAGAAAAGAGAGAGGGAGTGGGGAGACTTTTAAGGATGTAAAATGAGAATTAGTGCGTCCCAAACTGTAGTGTACTGTAAAAAAGTATCTGAGTGGGTCCCGATTGAAAACTTTATCCAGTTCGATTCTCAAGTGAAGATCAATGAATGCTATACCGGCTGTTATTACCCACAATCCCCTGCGCTCGGGCAGAAGGAATTTTCTCTGGGAACCAAACCAGCTCTCTCTATAACACAACTAATTTTAAAAGAAAAAGCTCAGAAATAAATAATATCACTATAAAGAGAGTTCTGTCTATTATTAGAATAGTTTTAATGAAGGTATGAGAAAGAAGGAGTTCAGTTCTCGCACATATCGAGCGTAATCACTTGATCACTACTTCAATCGCGTGATAATTTACAGCGTCCCAGATTGAGCTTACTCTCGTCTCACACACTAAAAACTGTCCAGTCACTTTCTTTTACGGGTCAAGGGGAAACGGAGGAGGAGCCCATGGGGCAACAGGAACAGGTATCAGGAAGAGACTGAACTGCAGTTCCTCGAGCGGCCTATAGAGGGTGACTCCAGAAGTGAGCAATTTCTCATTCACTCCAATATTAAAACTGAACTTTGAAGCTGAAAGAATATGTCTCCATCCACGACTCCATCTGTTTGTTAATTCATGATCTAGACAATCAATGCAATCTTGCCGGCTTGGTGACTTTGTTGCTAGATTTAGCAACATTTTTTAAACTGTCTAGCCACTTTTTTACTCTAGCAATTAGCTGCAAATCTAGTGACTTTTTCTGCTGTTCCTGACGACTTTTAGCAACTTTTTTCGTTCTGGCTGACGCACTCTTCAGACGGAGGAACTGCTCCTGCAATGTCTGTGCCTGCCTGCCTGTCTGTCACTGTCTTCTCCACCCTGCCCCACCCTGCCCCACCCTGCCCCACCCTGCTCCACCCTGCTCCACCCTGCCCCACCCTGCCCCACCCTGCTCCACCCTGCCCCACCCTGCCCCACCCTGCTCCACCCTGCCCCACCCTGCCCCACCCTGCCCCACCCTGCTCCACCCTGCTCCACCCTGCCCCACCCTGCCCCACCCTGCTCCACCCTGCTCCACCCTGCCCCACCCTGCCCCACCCTGCTCCACCCTGCCCCACCCTGCTCCACCCTGCCCCACCCTGCCCCTGTGCTCGGGCTTGCTCCCCATGTTGATCAATGCTTGGCGCTAGGTTCTTCTTCGTCTGCTGGTTAAAGGCAGTTTGCAAGTCTTCTTAATGGTGCATTACCGCCACCAACTGGAAAGTTGTATTAACTATATATACACAGGAG
>UELW01000151.1:0-56913 GCA_900490495.1 Danionella dracula
GTTGTTGGATAGAGATTGTTGGAGATACAGCCACAAATATACACAGGCAGTAGGTGGCGCTATAAGCGTATCGTCACTTAAGCATAGCAACTTGGTCAGAAGGGTAGGCTCATAACTCCATAATTTTTTCATATTGTTTGGATAAAGTATGCGAGTGCTCCAGTAACAAAAACCATTTAGCCCTACACATTTAAAAAAGGTCAAGTTCGTTAAGGTGCCACAGCAACACCGTGTGACGAACTTCTAAATTTTTTGATAACTTTTGGACCCAAATCCCTTTTGAAAATCAGCTCAATACAGAAGTTTTCATGGGAGGAGTTTGTTAAATTGTGTGTTAAACTTTTTCGCATTCAAGGGGGCGCTGCAGAGCTGTCGTCAAAGATACAATATCAGTGACAGTGTTAAATTGTTATACTTATTAAACATCATCTTCGAACTAATTTTGGAGGGCTTTATAACATGTTCAATGAGTCAAAACAGCTACAAAGAAGATTTTGGTCACATTTAAGGGGGCATAAAGGAGGCGCTGTAGAGCTAATTTTTGGAGCGCAGTCACAGTGATGCATATGCTTTTGTTCAACCTGACAAGGTTAATCATGGCAGGCTGTTTTTTTTTTAAATTGAATTAACGTGAACAGAGTTACAGTCCAAAATATTCAAATTTGTTTGTTCTTTTTTTGAGGGTGAATTTTGCTGGGACCACTCCCCAAGACCATTTGAAATACTTTTTAATTTTTGATTCATTTTTTTCCCTAATGCCTTATGAGTAACCACACCAATTTTCAACTTGATCTGACATTTTGCCTAGGAGGAGTTCGTCAAAGTATAAAACGAGCAAAATTGCACACTTTTATAGGGTTTTTGCAAAATTACCATCTTCTCGTCAATTTTGGAAAAAGGGTTTATACTAGTAAAAGTTGCAACTTGGTTATTTACATATGTGTACCAAATTTCATTCGCCTACGACAAACTGGTTACGCAACAGCTACAAAACTGCTTCAGGTGGCGCTATAGAGCGCCACCCAAAGACCGTTTGACGTGCTTCTTAGCTTTTGATAATTTTTTTTCTCTCATGCCTTACGACTAACTACACCAACTTTCAGCTGGATCGGACATTTCGCCTAGGAGGAGTTCGTCAAAGTATGGAGTCTGTGTTTTTTACATAAAACAAAAAAATTCGGTTTTCCTTTCGGTTTCGAAACTCGACCCAATGAACTTTTTTGTAGGTCTTAAGGTCCTACACACATGCGACAAGTTCTAAGTGTGCATGCAATACAGTGCCTGAAATAGAAGCGTAAAACTATAAAAAACACGCTTTTAATGCTCGCCACTAGGTGGCGCTATGGCGGATGTCGTTCGTTGTCATACGCCTGTTCTCAGGCTTGGACTACGATGAGAATGAGACACGTTTGAGCCGGATCGGATATTCTATGCCCGAGTTATAACAACTTCCTGTTTCGAGTCGAAATTTGGACATTGACCCGCCGCCACATACTTTATGATAGTCGAAAAAAATGCTCAATATCACATGTCATATGCCTTATGATGATACTCAAGAAGTTTGGAGATGTTTCGATAAAATCTGCCCGTAAAAACGCTCGTTTTTAGAGGTTTTTGTGAAATAACCGATTTCCTGACAATTTTGGAAACAGGATTTATTTTAGCAAAAGTTACATCTTTGTACTTTACACATCTGTACCAAATTTCATCCGCCTACGACAGGGGGCGGCAACCCGCGGCTCTTTAGCGCCGCCCTAGTGGCTCCCTGGAGCTTTTTCAAAAATGTTTGAAAATGGAAAAGATGGGGGAGGTAAATATATTTTTGTTTTAATTTGGTTTATATAGGAGGACAAACATTCTTAACGTTTTCTAATGCTGTAAAAGTGTGTAGAATAATTAACTTCAACATTTCTGTCAGCGAGGATATGCGTCATAGCCTGAGACACACGTTTCTACCAGCAGGGGGCGGGATGCCAGGCGAGGGGCAGCTGTAAACAAACCGGTGTTCTATGGGTTTTTCCTGCCTCGTAATTTTTTTCTTAAAAAACGTTGAGCTAGTCTGTTGGTTTTCCCAACACCATCGAGATTTCCTTCCGCGTTCTGCTGCATATATCGATGTATAACGATAAATTACTTTGGACTTTTAGTCATTTTGGTTAAAGTGGGATATTTTGATTTAGCAGGCGGACAAAACAGCGCGATTTCACAGCCATGTTTAAAAATGCTGTTTGTGTTATTTTAATAAAATTAGACAGTGATACTGATCAAGAAATCAATAAGATGGAAAGTGATGCGGTTCATGTTATGCACATGCGCACAATGATGCAGCAGTTAAAAATTACGGGAAGAGGAAACTGCGCGTTATGCACGTTCCATTTTGATGTTTTATGGAATCGTCAAAATAAAATTATGATTTCTTTATTGCATTTCTTTAATTTCATCAAAGCAATAAAACATAATGTATTAATATTGTAATGAAGTTAAACCTTAGGCGACATCGTACAACAGAGTCGTCACATTCGTCATTCTCTAGAGAAAAATAAACATTTAATCATAAAGGCTCATTATGTATTTGTAGCCAACTTAGTCATTTTATAGTAGCTAATATAGATACATACAGCATGTGTTGCCTTAATTATAAGGCTTATACAAGGCTTTTGTTTTTTTGCGGCTTCAGACATATTTGTTTTTTGTTTTTTTGGTCCAATATTGTTCTTTCAACATTTTGGGTTGCCGACCCCTGGCCTACGACAAACTGGTTGCGCATCAGCTGGAAAAACGCGTTAGGTGGTGCTATAGAGCTAAAAACCCAATCAAACGTAAATGTTCACAGGTCTGAGGCGTGTGAAAAAATCTGGGACTTTTCGTTAATGTTCAGGTACCTAAAAGTCCCCGGAAAGACGGAAAAGAATAATAATTAAAAAAAAAATTAAATACGAATTTTTAGAAAAACAATAGGGTTCTTTCACCTTCGGTGCTCGACCCCTAATTACAGAAGCAACACTATTAAAAGATAAAAGTACATACAAACTACCGATCCAGCAGGTGGCGGTAGTGCACCAAAAATAAAGTTGCAAACTGCAATAGAAAACAAGAAGAAGAACATTAACACTTCAACGTTTCCTCTCAGCTGAAGATAGAAGCTTCTTCAGGAGAAGATCTTCTCATTCTGGAGGAAAGATGGAGATTAAAGAAGAACTCTGCAGAATAAAAGAAGAGGACTCTGAGGAACAGAAAGGTTTGTGTTTCTCGTCAGAGATCATTTTAGTAAAACGCAGCTGTAAGCTAACAAGTGTTTTATTTTTCATAGCATGGCTAGCTCTTAACTCGATCTAATTTAACTCACAGAATAAAAGCTCAGCGTTCCTGACTTCTCTGATCTCTGAGGGGATTAAATACAGTTTAAAGCAGTTTAAGGCTCGTTTACGAAACAGAAACAATTATTCAATTAGTTAAGGAAAATGTATCGGTTTTTATTGCTCAATACAATAATGCAGAAACTAATGCCAATGTAAGCAAAGTTCTAAATACAAAAAAACGAAACACTTTTTGTAACAAAATGCCAGGGGTACACACAACATAGTAAAAAAATGGGAAAAAAAGAAATACAAAGTAGCATCAACAAGACTTTCATACACACAACATAATGTAACCTACAGAATATTTAGACAAACTTCTCACAAGTCAAACAACTTAAAAGCATCAGAAAAAGATAACGTTTTTTTGTGCTTTTTTGATTGTAGAGTCTTTAATTCTGTGTTTATAAATGTTGATTTCATCGAGAGCGAATTGGAAACAAGGCTTACAACTGGCATTTGAGGTCTAGTGGATCAGGAGATCGACTTGTGATCAGAAGGTCTCCGGTTCGATCCTCAGATCCACTGAGTTGAAGGTGGAGTGAGTGATGAAACACTTGCTCTCCATATTCAGCAACCACAGCTGTGGAGCCCTCGAGCGAGCACCAGTTCCCCCACTGCTCCCCAGGCCCCGCAGCCATGGCTCCCAGCCAAGGCTCCCACTGCTCCCGGGCCCCGCAGCCATGGCTCCCACTGCTCCCGGAGCTCCACAGCCATGGCTCCCACTGCTGCCCGTGTCCCGCAGCCATGACTCCCACTGCTCCCCGGGCCCCGCAGCCATGGCTCCCACTGCTCCCCCGGGCCCCGCAGCCATGGCTCCCACTGCTCCCCGGGCCCCGCAGCCATGGCTCCCACTGCTCCCCGGGCCCCGCAGCCATGGCTCCCACTGCTCCCCGGGCCCCGCAGCCATGGCTCCCACTGCTCCCCGGGCCCCGCATCCATGGCTCCCACTGCTCCCCGGGCCCCGCAGCCATGGCTCCCACTGCTCCCCGGGCCCCGCAGCCATGGCTCCCACTGCTCCCCGGGTCCCGCAGCCATGGCTCCCACTGCTCCCCGGGTCCCGCAGCCATGGCTCCCACTGCTCCCCGGGCCCCGCAGCCATGGCTCCCACTGCTCCCCGGGCCCCGCATCCATGGCTCCCACTGCTCCCCGGGCCCTGCAGCCATGGCTCCCACTGCTCCCCGGGCCCCGCAGCCATGGCTCCCACTGCTCCCCGGGCCCCGCAGCCATGGCTCCCACTGCTCCCCGGGCCCCGCATCCATGGCTCCCACTGCTCCCCGGGCCCTGCAGCCATGGCTCCCACTGCTCCCCTGGGCCCCGCAGCCATGGCTCCCACTGCTCCCCGGGTCCCGCAGCCATGGCTCCCACTGCTCCGGGTGAGTGCTCACGGTGTGTTTGTTCACTGCTGTGTGTGTGTGTACATTGGGATGGGTTACACGCCGAGCACACACTCCAGGTGTGTCTCACTCCAGATCTGGCCGACTGCTCACTCTCACTTTCACTCCACTTCACTTCAATAAAAGAGATCGACGACATACGCTTCTTTTCATCATCTAGAAGTAAAAGTGTCATAACTTTATTGGATTGAAACACAAATGTTGCCCATTAAAATCCAGAACAATTACAGAATTAAAAAAAGTTCATAATTATCAAATCATTATCTTTACAAGCAAATTCTTTACTTTTCCATCTGTGTTATTGGGTTTTAGCTAAATAACAAACAATATTTTCTTGTTTATATTAGGTGTCAATGTTTAACTTTTATTTATTTTTTGTAGTTTACCAGGCAAGTTCTCTGATAATGTTGCAGAATAGTACGATAGTACCCAGAATGCTTAGCCTCACAGTGCGCGTTCACTTTATGGGCTTTTGTTGAGGATTATGGGTAATTTGTTAAATAGTTGATTAACTTGTTCTAATGTTTAATGTGTTCTGTTTAAGCGTTGATATTGTTTTACATTCTTTTTGTTTATAAAGCTATAGATATTTTTCCTGTGTTTTTGACTTTTTTGACTATGTTTTATGCTTCGTAGTTAGTAATAGTAGTTGTAGCGGCTATCCAATAAGCCGCTACTGAGAGTTTGTTGTTAGCAGGTTTCAGACGCGTGATACATTAAAGAACCAAGTCGTTGACGTAAATAAAGTGCTCTTTTATTCGTTGATATTTAAGTTCCAAGTTAAGTTCCATAAACTGTTGCAAGTAAATAAAATAAATACCTTCAAAAACCCAAAGTTCACTTTCACAGTCACATTACAAACGACTTTGTTTGTCACGTTTGAAAAACTGTGTGCTTCCAAACTCTCCTGATAAGCACACAGGTGTCTCCTTTAATAGCGCATAGCGCCTCACAGTGGTCAAACATACAAATCATCAATTTGGCTCCAACACACCAGCCCCTTAATTGGTGATGTCAGTAACAGAATCAATTATCACTAAATAAAAAGGAGCCAAACTAAATAATAATAATAATATACTTTAATCATTTATCCCCAGTAAAAGACAAAGTTTTCCTACGGGTCGTTCAAGTATGGTAGATTTGGTTCTGACCCTAACCGTTCGAACTAAACCTTTAGCGTCAGCAAATGTTTCCAACACTCTACCGAGTGGCCAACTACCACGTGGAGAATTAGAGTCTGGTATTAGAACTATGTCTCCTACTTTGAGCCCTTTCTTTTCTTTAGCCCACTTTGTCCGGCTTTGCAATAACGGCAAGTACTCTCTTATCCATCTTTTCCAAAAAAAAATTTTACAATGTATTGAACTTGCTTCCATCTACGTCTTACATACATGTCAGACTTTTCAAATCCTGGAGGCAGAGCAGGTTTTCCCTTTAGCAAAAGAAGATGGTTAAGAGTAAGTGCTTCAAGGTGATTTGAGTCGTCTGATAGTTTTGTAAGTGGCCTATCATTTAGAATTGATTCTATCTCACATAGAAAGGTGTGAAAGGCTTCATCATCCAGAGTCTGTTGATGTAGTATGGAACAGAGAATGCTCCTCACCATACGAATAATGCGTTCCCATACTCCACCAAAGTGAGATCCGGTTGGTGGATTGAAACTCCATTGTATCTTTTCTTGACGTAATTCTTTGAGTATTTTGCCTTGGTTCCACTTAGAAATGGCGTCTTTTAGCTCCTTATTGGCACTAATGAGATTAGTTCCATTATCGGATCTGAGGTGTGTCACTTGTCCTCTTCTTGATATGAATCTTCTTATTGCGTTTACGCATCCATCCGTGTCAAGTGAGTAGGCAACTTCAAGATGTACTGCCCTTGATGCCATACATGTGAAGATCACACCGTAACGCTTGACAGTAGTACGGCCTCTTTTTTATCTCAATAGGACCAAAGTAGTCCATCCCAGTGTTTGTGAAGGGTGGTAAATCCGGTGTGATGCGTTCAGGTGGTAGATCTGACATCTTTTGTTCTCCGATTCTTCTTCTGTATCGTTTACAGATAATACAGCTGGAGATTATCTTGCTAGCAGCAGCATTAGCACTAGTGATCCAAAAATGTTGTCTTAATCTAGACAACATGTGGTTCCTACTACAGTGCGTGTGAATGAGTAGGACTGGTCCCGAGGGGGGAGCAGCTGTCTCCCGGCTGCCCGCATTATCCTTGACAGGTCTCCCGTGGCCCCTGCGGTGGGGGGCAGTGCTGTCCCTGGGAGGATGGACGGTGTGTCCAGTCGGCTGCTCCCACTCACCACACCAGCTCCCAGTACACACACTCTCTTCACTCACACAAATAGAATCATGAGGGTCCTTGTTCCCATGGGGGATCAGGCAGGCGTGACATATCGGCGATCCCGCCCTGCCTCCTTTAGACGGGAACTCTGTTTTAATCACATAGGACACAGAACATCTCTAGGGCACCGGGTGGGCCTTCCTCCCGGAGCGGACAGTAGGCCAATCTCACCTGCCACTGCCTCGCTTCCGGGGTTGGGCAACCCCTGGGCCCCTTACAACACTTGCAAGGACACACTACATTTAGGTCTGGAGGGCTAGTCTCTCTGTCTAAATCTTGGTGGAAGGAGGCTGCAGATCTGTTGCACCTCCCACAATATACGACGGAGAAGGCTACCCTCATTTTAAATACACATTAGATATGTAGGGCGGGGGGTGGTGCCTGGACATCATCCGCCAAACGACGGTGACACTCCAGGACACCATTCCCACTTTTATGGCATTCTATCTCTCCAACACACCCACATATACCTGCATTACATGACAACTGGGAGCAGATGTTGGGGAATGGGTGGACGACTGCCCCCGTCTTCCCTCTTGGGGGGTACGGGCCCACCATCACGGGGGTGTGGGTGGCTGCGGGCTGCAGGTGAGCGGCTGGCTACTGCCCGGGACTGGAAGACTGAATGAGTGGGTAGATGGATGGATGGATGGATGATTGGATGACTGGAAGGGGTTGGTTTAGTGGGGGGGGGTTGCTGGTAGGGGTGTGCGTGGGGTTAGGGGGCTGCTGGTAGGGGTGGGTGTGTGTTGGGGGACTGCTGGTTGATGTGTGCATGGGGTCGGGGTGTGGCCGGGGGGTGGTCCTGCCGCGTCTGGAGGGGTGTCCCTACCCGCCCCCTTCTGATCCCTTGGCCGTCGTCCCTTTTTCCTGGCGGGTCCACGGAGGTGCCCGGGACTGGGGGCCTACCGCGGGGGGATGTGGGCATGGCGATGCTTGTGGGTGGGGCCTCCCAGTCTCTGCCCGCACTGTCAGGGGCTGCATTCCCGCCTGCCTAGCTTTGGGCTGGTCGTCCTCCTGCTGCAGCGGGCCCACCAGGGCCCCGGGCATTGCTCTCTGGGGTTGCCGACTTTGCCAGGGGAGGTGGGGCGGGTCCGGCTCCGGGTCCCAGGCCCCAAAACTTGTCGTTCTGTGGGGGGTGGGCTGGATATCTGGGTAGTTCCTGACGATGTATGGGACTTGGCCTGAGGCAGATGCCACGTTTCACTTGAGGTTTAGGTCACCTGTCCTGTAACACTCAAACACTCAATTACTTATTTGTATGTGTGTGTGTGTATATATATATATATATATATATATATATATATATATATATATATATATATATATATGATTACTAATTTTATTTATTATTATTATTATTACTTTTCTGTCTGGTGCATAGATCTTTAATGCATGTATGTATGTATATTTATATTTGTATGCATATGTGTAGAAAGATGCGAACTACTTGGATGTAATAAGGTAGGTATCTAATACTATTTATTTTACTTATTCTCATTTTCAACTCAATCCTGACTCCTTCCGCCACAATTACCTCTCACCTTCTCTTTCCCCCTCCAAAACTTCTCTACCTCTGTTTCTTCCTCAGTTACTTCTCTCCTCTTTCCCCTTTCTTTTTTATTAACACCGTCCTGTCCTAATGTATGTTTATATGATTGATTAATGTAATTATTGTGATGAATGAGAAATAAATAAATGATCAATAAAATAAATTAAAAGCTTATATCCAGAGGAATACTCAATATATAATATCTTCAATTCTCTGGAAAGAGCAAAACTGACCAACTCATACGAAGCACCTCCTTCTCATGGGGCTGCTGTGAAGTAGGACAGAGGACAGGTTTAAAAAAAAATGTTAAAAAAAAAGGAAGCTTCCCAGGACCAGTCCGCAGAGAAAGAATTTCCAGACCATCGCTAGGCTGACAGTTTCTATCCAATGAGCAGCGCTGCGTGTTCAGCTCCTCTGCTATTTGAGAGCAACTATGCAGCCAAGATGTCAACTGCCAATTTCCGTTGTCAGACAGATACCAGTCAGTTGCGAGTGATGCGTGGTTGTTTTGTGAGTGAGTGGGTGTCAGAACTCGTTGCCTGGCCAGCAGGAATGATGGGGCGTCCCTGTGAACAGAGAAATCTCAAGACAGATTATGGTGGTTCACTCTTTTTCACAATTTAGCTGTCTAAATAGTTTCAGGTGCCTTTTTGACTCGAGTTGCGTGGATCCACTGGGAGAAGGAAGAGGTTAGTACAGTGGTTCTGGTAACAGAAACAACTTCAGTAGGAGTTATTTTGGGTCAGAGAAATTTCCCCCCACCTTATGAAATTGTCTTATCAATACCATGTCTCTTACTTTAAAGGGGTGAGTACTATCCTCAGAAATTGGTGCCGCTTCAGAATGTATTTTTGCCCAATAATCGTTCAAAACTTCAATCAGATGATGCATATATTCCCTTAAATGTACATCCCCTGAACCATCTCCTACAGAAAACTACCTCCTCTCCAGGGGGCAGGAAAAGGTCTACCCATCACTGTTTCATGGGGTGACAGCCCCTGGAGTCCCTTGTGTGGGGACATTCTCATGTCAGCCCGCACTATTGGTAACAATGCGGGCCAGTTAGAGGTTCCCTGAACTTGCATAGCTTATCTCAATTTATCCTTGATTGTGCGATTTGTTCGCTCCACTACCCCTGATGACTGCTGGTGGTACGGGATATATAGATGCCAATTTATCCCCAAGTCTTTTGCCACCCATTGTTTTACTTTGGCCGTGAATGCAGGTCCTTTGTCCGAATCTATGTCACATGGGATGCCATATCTAGGGATGATATCTTTTGTTAGATATGCAAGGACTGTTTTTGCATCCTCTCTTCCACAGGGGAAGGCTTCAACCCATTTTGAAAATCTGTCCCCGAATACCAATAGGTATTTATGTGGCCCCCTCTTAGGGAGGTGTGTAAAAGTGTTGATGTTTTGCCTGTGGTCTAGTTACATGATTTTGTGCGCATAAAATGTTCCTCTCCCCGTTCCTGTCCCTGTTCCTCTCCCTGTTCCTGTCCCTCTCCCTGTCCCTGTCCCTCTCCCCGTCCCTGTTCCTCTCCCTGTCCCTGTTCCTCTCCCCGTTCCTGTCCCTCTCCCCGTCCCTATTCCTGTCCCTGTTCCTCTCCCTGTTCCTGTTCCTCTCCCTGTTCCTGTCCCTCTCCCTGTTCCTCTCCCTCTCCCTGTTCCTGTCCCTCTCCCCGTCCCTGTTCCTCTCCCTGTCCCTGTTCCTGTCCCTCTCCCTGTTCCTGTTCCTCTCCCTGTCCCTGTCCCTCTCCCCGTCCCTGTCCCTCTCCCCGTCCCTGTCCCTCTCCCCGTCCCTGTCCCTCTCCCCGTTCCTGTCCCTCTCCCCGTCCCTATTCCTGTCCATCTCCCCGTCCCTGTTCCTCTCCCTGTCCCTGTTCCTCTCCCCGTCCCTGTTCCTCTCCCTGTTCCTCTCCCTGTCCCTGTCCCTCTCCCCGTTCCTGTCCCTCTCCCCGTCCCTGTTCCTCTCCCTGTCCCTGTTCCTCTCCCTGTCCCTGTTCCTCTCCCTGCTCCTGTTCCTCTCCCTGCTCCTCTCCCTCTCCCTGTTCCTGTCCCTCTCCCCGTCCCTGTTCCTCTCCCTGTCCCTGTTCCTCTCCCTGTCCCTCTCCCTGTCCCCGTTCCTGTCCCTCTCCCCGTCCCTGTCCCCGTTCCTGTTCCTCTCTCCCGTTCCTGTCCCTCTCCCCGTTCCTGTCCCTCTCCCCGTCCCTATTCCTGTCCCTCTCCCCGTCCCTGTCCCTCTCCCCGTCCCTATTCCTGTTCCTCTCCCCGTCCCTGTCCCTCTCCCTGTCCCTGTTCCTCTCCCTGTCCCTGTTCCTCTCCCCGTTCCTGTCCCTCTCCCCGTCCCTGTCCCTCTCCCCGTCCCTGTTCCTCTCCCTGTCCCTGTTCCTCTCCCTGTCCCTGTTCCTCTCCCTGTCCCTGTCCCTGTCCCTCTCCCCGTTCCTGTCCCTCTCCCCGTCCCTGTCCCTCTCCCCGTCCCTGTTCCTCTCCCTGTCCCTGTTCCTCTCCCTGTTCCTGTTCCTCTCCCTGCTCCTCTCCCTGTTCCTGTTCCTGTTCCTCTCCCTCTCCCTGTTCCTGTTCCTCTCCCCGTCCCTGTTCCTCTCCCCGTCCCTGTTCCTCTTCCTGTCCCTCTCCCTGTCCCCGTTCCTGTCCCTCTCCCCGTTCCTGTCCCTCTCCCCGTTCCTGTCCCTCTCCCCGTCCCTGTTCCTGTCCCCGTCCCTGTTCCTGTCCCCGTCCCTGTTCCTGTTCACTACAGGGCAATTTCTCTGGAATGGGTCACTCACATCTGAGGCCTGTAACACTAATATTTATTTTTCATAGCATGGCTAGCTCTTAACTCAGTCTAGTTTAACTCACAGAATAAAAGCTCATACAATAATTCAAAGTTACCAGAACACTTTCCTTTATAAACAAAGACACATCTTTCCGTCATCTTTTACAATGTCAAAATCCATGAGGTGCAGTTTCTACATTACAGAAAGAAACTTGTTTTCTAGACAGAAAACGCTTTACAAAATAATCTTTACAAAAGACATCCATTATTCCAAATACAATACAGGTGTGAGAAGTTGTGTTTGAAGATCAACTTCCACCCAAGAAGAGATTTCTTTTGGAAGTCTGAGAGAGTAACAGGGAGGTTTTTAATGTTAGGAAGACACCGGCAGGAGTTATCAAGAAACTGACATGTTTCTTGCATAAATATGCAAGTGATTAATCTTTTTTTTTTGTAATTTCATGTTAGACTGTTGCTAGCATGAATAAAGAAGGAGCTATTATGGTAGCATGAATAAAGAAGGGACCAGTATGTTGCTTGCTTGAAGAAGAAAATGATTTGTATAATTCTAACATCAATTATCACGTGATCAGTGTGTAGCTAGCAAGAATTAGCCCGTTATTAGCATGATAATTATATAATTATATAAGTAATGCAAAGATAAATATCAACGATTCAATTTAATTTAACTAATTATTAGCATGAAACTAGCATAAGAGGCTAACATGATGCTAGCATAAATCTGTAAATATTTAACACAAAGATAACAGAAATGATTAAGTGATTAGCATGTGGCTATAATGCATTAGCACCGACCGCATGTTACCGTCAGTTAGCTAATGATTAACTTCATTTAACAAGTGATATTGATGTTAAAATAATAATTTTATTTCTAGCTGGTGGCTGCTATGTTTTTGAGGGAAATTCATCAGAATATAAACAAGAAAAAAAAAGGTTTCTCTGTGCTTCCGGATAGCAGAGCAAATAATTGTTTGTGTGTTTTGTTTCAGTAAAACAAGAAGAAGAACAGAACACAAAGGAAGCTTGTTTCCTCTCAGCTGAAGATAGAAGCTTCTTCAGGAGAAGATCTTCTCATTCTGGAGGACAGATGGAGATTAAAGAAGAACTCCTCAGAATAAAAGAAGAGAACTCAGAGGAACAGATAGGTTTGTGATTCTCTTCATTCTTTAGCCAAACGCTTGAATATGAATCTGATTAGAGTTTATTTGAAAAAAATAATGCAAAGATAACTAATTTTTTTATTTTTTTTATTTTTAGATTCCATAAAAGTGAGTGAATCAACAGAGACTCAGAATAGGAAAATACACGACATTAAGGAAGAAGAAAGAATTACGACTAAAGAGAAATATACAAAGAAACAAACTGGGAAAACAAGAGTAAAAAAATCTCTTATATGTTCTGAGTGTGGAAAGAGGTTCACACAAAAAGAAGAATTCAGAAAACACCAGATGATTCACACAGGAGAGAAACCATACTCATGTGGTGACTGTGGAAGGAGTTTTAGAAAGTTATTCGGGTTAAAAGAACATCAAAAAGTTCACACTGGAGAGAAACCATATAAATGCTCTCAGTGTGAGATGAGCTTTAGTCGGTCATCCTCTCTCAAGTCACATGAGAGGATTCACACTGGAGAGAAACCATTTTCATGTGGTGAATGTGGAAAGAGTTGGTCACGTAAAAAAGATTTTAGAAGACACCAGATGATTCACACTGGAGAGAAACCTTACTCATGTGTTGACTGTGGAAGGAGTTTTGTACAAGCATGGACTTTAAAAGAACATCAAAGAGTTCACACTGGAGAGAAACCATATAAATGCTCCCAGTGTGAGATGAGCTTTAGTCGGTCATCCTCTCTCAAGTCACATGAGAGGATTCACACTGGAGAGAAACCATTTTCATGTGGTGAATGTGGATATACTTTCAGACACATAAGCAACCTAAGATCTCATGAGAGGAGTCACACTGGAGAGAAATCGTGTGTGTGTGATGATTGTGGAAAGAGTTTTAGACTCAAATGTAATTTAAAAAAACACCAGAGGATTCACACTGGAGAGAAACCATATTCTTGTGCTGACTGTGGAACCGGTTTTAAAACATTAAACAGTTTAAAACAACACCAGAGGATTCACACTGGAGAGAAACCATATTCTTGTGCAGACTGTGGAACCGGTTTTAATACATTAAACAGTTTAAAACGACACCAGAGGATTCACACTGGAGAGAAACCATATTCTTGTGCAGATTGTGGAACCGGTTTTAAAACATTAAACAGTTTAAAACAACACAAGAGGATTCACACTGGAGAAAAACCGTTCCAATGCTCCCAGTGTGAGATGAGCTTTAGGCAGTCATCCTCTCTCAAATCTCATGAGAGGCTTCACACTGGAGAGAAACCATACAAATGTTCACAGTGTAAAAAGAGTTTCACCACTTCATCATCTCTGAAATCTCATGAGAGGATTCACACTGGAGAGAAACCATTTTCATGTGGTGAATGTGGATATACTTTCAGACACCTAAGCAGCCTAAGATCTCATGAGAGGAGTCACACTGACTGGAGAGAAATCTTGTGTGTGTGATGATTGTGGAAAGAGTTTTAGACTCAAATACAATTTACAAGAACACCAGAGGATTCATACTGGAGAAAAAACATATTCTTGTGCAGACTATGGAACCGGTTTTAAAACATTAAACAGTTTAAAACGACAGAAGAGAATTCACACTGGAGAAAAACCGCATTCATCTGGGGACTGTGGAATGAAGTGACGACAAACAAGGCTTTATGAAGCTTTGAACCTTTTTGAAACAGGTTCAAAGAAAGCTTCAGTTCTCGGAGGTTCACGCACTAGTGGCATTTAATGTGTTTTCTGATAAATGTGAAGCCAAATGAACCATTTAAAGGCCATTTATTGAATTGAAGATCAATGTGTTGTACATTTTCTAATTGTAAGGTGTGACAAATTTTTAAATGAATTGCCAGTCAAGCTGCATTTTCTTTGCTTTTGTAATGCGCATAAAATATATTCTGATAGTGTAATTGATTCATTCATATAAAAATACATGTTGTAAGCGACCTGCTTTGTGGTTGTTTTACATGACAGATTTGTAGCGCCTCTCTCATCTTTCTATCTTTCTCAAAGAGAGAGAGCGTTGTGTTCAACCAATCTTTTTGAAATTTGGGCTTTTGAAAAAACAATAAAATACACAATTAAATGGTGAACAACCTCATCACACAGGAAGCTACAAGTCAGCTTAAATAAATACAGCTCAAACCTTCAATTCAACAAATGAAAGTGTATTGTCACAAAACAAAATTTCAAACAAAATCATAAACCCATATACGTGAGTCCATTAGCATTTTGCACAGTCTGAAGGTCCACAAAAATAAAATATACCTCGTTGGGGCCCAAAACAGTTGATACGTCCAGCGTAGAGACAAAAGAAAGTAAACAGTACCTCAAAGCGCAACTATCTCCGTTGCGGACGAGTGGAAGGTGGAAAGAAGAACCAGGACGAAAACGGTGCATGCGGGCGCAGCAAACGGTAATAGATGAATAAATGGGTACGGATTCTTTCTTCTCTTTTTTTGTGTGCATCAAACTAGTCTGTGATCTTATTTTCATATTGTGTGGCGAATCACAGTCTATCCTACTTTCCGGGAGTGTAACACGTTGTCCGATGGGAAGCAGATTATCTTGATGGAGAGACTTTACCCCCCACGACCTCGCTCAGGTTTCACCTTGTAAACTGGCAAGTTGGGCATCTTCTCCACCACGACGTGGAATTTGACTCCATCGGCTTTGCAGCTTATGTTTACCCCTCAGCCCAAAATTCCGTAGTAGAACACGATCACCAACACTCAGTGCTTGATACTTAATCTTCTTGTTGTAAGCCCTTCTGTTTCGTTCGTGGACTCTGTCCGCAGCTTTAGTGGCTAGCTTGTACGTATCCTTTAGATCTTGCTTTAACTTGATTACATACTGAGCATGGTCGGTGTCTTCATATGCGTTATGGGTAATTGGGAAACACACATCCACCGGCAGTCTAGCCTCTCTGCCGAACATTAAGTAGTAAGGGGAATAGCCAGTGGAATCACATCTGGTGCTGTTATACACATGGACAAGATGAACTACATGCTGACTCCACTGCTGCTTTTTTTCCTGTCCTAATGTTCCCAATATGGATAGTAATGTTCGATTAAATCGCTCAGGCTGCGGGTCACCTTGAGGATGGTATGGCGTAGTATGCGATTTCTTTACACCCAGCAAGTTCAGGAGCTCCTTAATCAAGTTGCTCTCGAAGTCTCTTCCCTGATCCGAGTGTATTCTGGCAGGCAAACCATACTGCACAAAATATTTCTCTACAAGAATTTTGGCAACAGTTAACACAGTCTGATTTTTTGATACAAAAGCCTGTGCATAGCGGGTAAAGTGATCATTCATTCATCTTCATGTCGGCTTTCTTCCCTTTCGGGGTCGCCACAGCGCAATCAACCGCCAACTCTCTGGCATGTGTTTTACGCAGCGGATGCCCTTACCAGCCGCAACCCATCGCTGGGAAAGGTAAAGTGATCAGTGACCACTAAAACATTGCTGAACCCTTTACTGTCTGGCGCCATTGACATGAAATCCATACAGACAAGTTCAAATGGTCCATTGCTGACAATTTGGTGTAAGGGGGCTGCTTTTTTGCAAGGTGTTTTGCATGCTACACACTGTGCACAGCTCTTAATATACTTCTCCACATCTTGGGCCATCTTAGGCCAAAAGAATCGACTTCTCACAAGGTCGGCTGTCCTTTCCACTCCCAAATGCTCCATATCACGGTGTAGTGATTGTAGAACCATCTCTTTAAATATCGAGGGGAGATCGAGCTGATGGTCTTCTTTTCCACAAGGAGTTTTTTTTTACTCGATACAGTAATCCATCCCTTATCTCAAGTCGATTAATCTCTCTCCTCATCAGTTTCATCTCTCCATCAGGTTCAATCACTGGCCATTTTCCATCTTTCATGAAGGAGATAACCCTTCTTATGAGGGGGTCCTTCTTTTGAGCCTGAATCAAATCAGCATGAGATTTCTGCTCTAACGAACTACAGGTCAAGTGAGTTGGGTATGCAAATACATCAGGAATGCTCTCTGGAGGGGCTCCCAACTGTCCAATATACTTGGGGGACTCTCCAGGAGTGTGGCAAGTTAAGATTTGTTGACAGAGGGCCTTTACTTCACTCTTGGCCATTGTTTGCCAGTGTTCAGGGACACTTTACGAGACAGCAAATCGACGTCGATGTTGGTCTGCACATCAAAGTCATAAGTGGCCAGAGAGGCCAGCCAACGATGTCCTGTGGCATTTAACTTGGCAGAAGTGAGGACGTAAGTTAGTGGGTTGTTGTCAGTGCAAACTGTAAATTTAGCTCCATATAAATAACCATGAAACTTTTCAACAACTGCCCACTTCAATGCCAGAAACTCAAGCTGGTGAATAGAGTATTTTTGTTCAAAGTTACTTAACGTCCTACTAGCATATGCAATAGGTCTCAGACTGGATGACTGTTCCTGGTATAACACAGCTCCCAGTCCTTGCAAATTTGCATCCACATGTAACACTTAGGGGTTTGCTGGGTCAGCAAATGCTAAAACTGGTGCAGTGGTCAGAAACTGAATGATTTTGCGAAAAGCAGTGGTGCATGAAGAAGTCTATCTGTCCCCAAATGGTTCTGATTCTTTGAGATACCCGTTTGACTTGTTCTTCGCATACCTCTGACTTTTCTGAGTAGGAGGGTTTTGGTAAGCTCTGTTAATGGTTTTACAATTTTTGCATAATCTGCAATGAATCTGCGGTAATAACCGCAAAATCCTATAAAGGATCTCAACGACTTAAGGTCAACAGGCTTTGGCCAGGTAATGACAGCTTTGATTTTCTCTGGATCAGCTGCGATACCCTCTGCCGAGACAATATGGCCCACATATTTCACCTCAGACTGACAAAATTGGCATTTATACAATGAAAGTTTTAGACCAGCTTCTTCCAGTCTGTCCAATACTTTGAAGAGCCTCTCCTTGTGCTCCTCTAGATATTTTCCAAAGACGATGAGGTCATCCAAATAAACCAGGACTTGTAGAAGGTTTATGTCACCAACTGTTTTTTCCATCAGTCTTTGAAAGGTTGCTGGAGCTCCACTGACTCCCTGGGGCATCCTCTCAAAATGCCAAGAGGGCATATGAAGGCAGTCTTCTCCTGATCCTTGGGGGCCATCGCAATTTGGTAGTATCCACGTCTAAGATCCAACACTGAGAACCAGCAACTTCTAACTAAGCAGTCCAGAGCATCATCAATGCGCGGGGTTGTGTATTGATCTGGTATGGTTCGGCTGTTAAGAGTGCGGTAGTCAATGCTCATATGAATACTCCCATTTTTCTTGCAGGCAATAACTATGGGAGATGCTCATGGGCTTCTGGATTCTCTAATAACTCCAACTTGTTGGAGCCCCTGGAGATGTTTCCTCACATCATCTATGTCTGCTGGTGCTAGCCTCCGTGCTCGTTCTTGAAATGGCTTGGAGTCAGGTAAACGTATCTGATGATGTACCCCCTTGGCTAATTCAATATCCCACTCAGACAATGAGAACACTCCAGTCCGTTGAGATAACTTCTGTCGAAGATCCTTCCATCTCTCTGGAACTGGGGACTCACCAAAATTAATGAGCATGGGATCAAATTTCCCATCAACAGCTTCTCCTTTCATCGGCCTTACTGGGTCAGTAACATACAAATGCACTACAATGGTGCCCTCCATTATTTCAGCATTTCTTTTGGTCTCATTTTGTAATAATATAGGGAATATACCCCTTTTCCAGGAATAACCATGGGCTGCAGTAACACTCCCACAGGAAGATTTGCTGATGCGGTAGCTTCCACCATCACAATCTCTTTGTCTACTGGCACATTCAACTCTACCCTGCAGATGGCGCAAGAGTCCTCTTCAGCAGGTAAATTAAGGGAACCTGGACCGCACCATATAACTCTACCGACAGGATCGTCTCCATCTTCAGCGGTATGCCTTTGTGCTCTTGCGTATGTGGTCTTTGTACTCTCGTCTTTTCTGCAAACCTCTATTCCCAGAGTCTGAGCAATATCTACTCCAGTAGTGTTCTTGCACATTTGGGCTAAGCAGTTGCAAAAATTGGCATTGGTCCCTAGAATAACCGGGGTTTTGTCTGGACTGGCCGGTCCGGGACATATCAAAGCTAGCACAGAAATAGCATCCCTGGTTCCAGTGAGTTGCTCTGGAAACTCGAAATCAACCATCACATAGCCTAAATAAGGGTAACTGGAATGACTTAACCCCCAAATAGCTAAGCCAGATACTGGTTGAATAGTAAGATCAGGTAAATTTCTCCTGTACCAGTCTTCAAAAATAATGGTTAGTTGTGAGCCGCTCTCCAACAAGGCATCACATTCGTGTCCATTAATTTTTAACTGAACTACTGAAGTGGGACCCACTAAACCTTTAGGAAGTTGTCGACCTCCTGGCATTTCTAATATACTTCTTTTAACAGAGTAGTTCATTTGGTCTTGATTTGCATTTCTCTTTGCTTTTCTTAGTGAACCAAGCAGCTTCTGGATAACTTTCCTCAGGTTTTCCGGATTCCTACAATTGGATGAAATATGGCCATCCTCTCCACATTTATAACAGTAAAACTTGTCAGTAGAAGCAATTTTTGTGGGTTTTTGATGGATTAAACGTGTATGGGAGAGCTCGACTGGCATTGAGGCTGCTGCAGTGTTTAAACCTCTAAAGGCGTTTTTTTCTTTTAGTCTGTTAACTTGCTTTTTCAGACCTGCAACCTCTTTATTTAAACTTTCCTCCACAGAAACTTGTACTTGCGATGGTATTGTATCTTTAGGGGGATATACAGCTAGGGACCCAAATAGGTATTTCAGCTCCTTCACTTCCTTTTTAAGGGTCTGAATATCAAGCTGCTGTCCTTCCTCCTCAGTTCTAGCCTGAATCCTGTTCACAGAAGAGTTGAGTTTAGCACGTGAGGTCTCGTATTCTTCTTCCGTACAGATTTCACACAGCAAGTCCAAGAAGGTCGGGGGGGGGGCATCTCTTCGTTCTCTGAGCTTGAGATGTACTAACATCATATCAGAACGCTCCACGGAGCAGTTCTTCCACTCGAGCACGGTCAATTCGGGTCACTGGCAATCCACATCGTTGCACCACTTTGGTCAGAGAAAGTTCCAGACGTCTTAAAAAATCTGATAATTTTTCATTTCTTCTCTGTTGCATTAGACGGAAGGCAAAATACAACTCTTCCCCGGATTCAGCAGAACCAAAAGCATTTTCTATGGCTTCCAAGCACTTTCCGGGGGTTACAGCTGCATCTGCTATACGAACTGCTTTAACCACAGCGAGTGCTGGCCCTCTTAAACGCTCTATTAAACATCTTCGTTTCTCCTTAGCTGGACCATCACTCTCTTCTACCATCAGATGGGCTTGCTCTAACCAATTCTCTAAATGTTCTTCTCCTGCAGGAGTAGGTATTGTCCCGGAAAAAATTCTAAGACGACGAAAACTAACACTACCAACTGAGGGTCTCTCTATCCTGGAAAGTAAGTCACCTACGGCACGGATAAGTGTCTCAGAAGATCCCACTGTTTCACTCTCTTTTTCTCCCCTAGACGGCGTTTTGCTCGCTAGCTTTCCAGCAAACTAGCCTCCGCAAACTCAGATCGCTAACCCGAGGTAGACTTTTTGTTTCTCGGTCTGGGAACCAACCTCGCTCTCTCTGTCTTTCCCATGATCCCCCAACGCTCTTCCTATTTCCTCTTTTATCTCCTCCCTTCTTCCTCTTTTCCTCCCACGTCATTCAAAAAACCCAAATTATTTATACATGCACATTTCGGTTCAAATTAAAACACAAAAGTAAATTCATAAATATAAACAGGACCAAATAAACACATTTAATAAACCTAATCGTGAGCTGGATTCCATCAAAGGGCTTCAGATTGAACAGCGCAGATGTTTTCATAACAATGTATGGGTTAGGGGGCATGATTGAAGTGTTGCCTTTTTTGCTTAACATGTTGTAACGGGGTGAAGAATCATACGACAAGGATTTGTGAATAAAGATGCCCAAAGAGTGGATTTATTAGCAAAACAACAGTGTGATCTTCTTCAGTGGTGGTGTGTTCTCTGTGCTCGTGCCCGATTGTGCTCATGCTCTGGTCCGGTGCAGTGGTGAGGTGAAGGAGTCCTCGATCGGGGTGGTCCTGGGTCTCAGCTGCTGTCTAAGAAGAGAGAGAAGAGCGGTTAGCGTCTGCATGAGTTGGAAGTCGATGCTTACTGGCTTGCGTTCTCTTCTCTTATACGGTCCCGGTGATTGTGAGCCTTTGTACTCACAAAAAGTGTAAAAAAAATAAATATATATATATATATATATATATATATATATATATATATATATATATATACATATATATATATATATATATATATATATACATACATATGTATATGTATATGTATATATATATATATATATATATATGTATATATATATATATAGTGGTGTGTTTCAGTGTAAAAGTATTGTTTTTTTCAAAAACGGTCTCTTTTTAGGCGTTTTTGAGAAATTTTGAGGTGTTTTCAGGGTTTGAGTCTGTGCTTTGTGATTTTGATAGTGGTCCCGGCCTCTGTGTTCTCGTACCCTGCCCATCGGGTGAAGTGACATCACTTTTAGGGACGTGTATAAAATGTAGTTTTATTTTGATCTGTGAATGTGTTTTTTGTTGGAAAATCTCTTCAGCGAGAGCGATGGCAAAGTCTGGTTCGGTAAAAGATGTGACTCCTGCAGCTCCTGTTGAGGAGTGGAATGAGGAGATGGTTGACTTTCTTTCAAATGCTCCTAGAAAACCAATGGATCATCTTACCTTGACAAAATTTCTACATGAGGATACAACCTTTGTGAAGAAGGAATTCTCTTTGTCAGGGGGTCGTGTTTTAGGATTTCTGTTTAACAAGACGGGTCGAGTGGTGACTCTCTACACGATTGGTGTTAAAGATGTCTTTTCACCTGAGAGCCCCTGCCTCATCCTCCATGCAAAAGACTGGAAGTTATTTTATTCGACTGTTTGGGGTGATTTACATGGGCTCGGAGAGAATCCTTTATTTGTTGGTGACTGGAACGGTGTGATTCCTAACAGCAGATATCGTGTGGTGACTGATCATTCAAAGAAGAATCCTGATAAGTGTATCTACATATTTTTCTGCAAGGATAAGACAAAGATGTGTGATGACTATTGTGTCACGAAGAGAGGTGATCATCATGAGCTCTACGAGATGCAGTTTATATTCAAATGGTTTGATCTACTTGATCTGGTTGATTCTGTTTTTTCATCCATCGATAAACTGTTTGGTTGGTGTGACATGTATGATGGTTACAGTAAAGTGAAAACCAAACTCTTTCACCCTGAAAGATTCCGGAAAAGTGGGTGTGGATCCCTGCCAGCTCCACCCATTCAATACAACTATTAAACCCCGGCTGGACTGTCCTGAATACACTTTCGGTAAAAATGACTGAGAGGAGATCACCCAACGCAAGACGTGCGCTCAGCACTCTTTTTGATATTAATGCTGATGAAAATGCTGTGGATAATATTATGAGGGCAGAAGTTGATAAAACTACTGCTACTACTACTACTACCGCTGCCACTACCACCACATGGCTGGACAAATTCTGTAAAGAGCTGGGGTATCGAAACCTGACTTATCTGATGGAGTTGTGGAAACCTGCATACGCCACTGCTTTTGACACAACCGATGGTTGTTTCAATGATGTCGGCTTCAAAATCGTGAAAGGTGTGACAATCGTTCTGCTGCAGACGGTCATCGAAATTAAGCAGAAGGCTCTCTGTAAGGGTTGTGAGATTCAACACCCCAGTCAAATGCACCATACCTGCATTTTCGATCCTCCTTTATACTTCTTCAGTTCACACTTTGACGAACTGTGTCAGAAACTATTTAAACCCGAACTCCAGTCCATCACCGCACATGCCCTGGGTGAGTTTGGTTTAAAGACGCACCCCCAGAGGATTCACGGGACTGCCGGAGCTATTTTGCTGGAGTTGAAAGACGAGCCACACATTGGTGAAAAGTTGGATGAGATCAGAAAGAACCTCCTGGACAAAAAGCTTGAAAAAATCGTCTACGATGCTGTCGATTCTTGGGAGAAGAGTAAAAGCTCAGATTGATCCGGAAGGGGGAACATCTGCTGTGTGAATAATATTTGTGATTACCTGTTTAAGTCTTATTACAAAAGCCAATTGAAACGTCTGATATACCAAGTTATCTTTGATGATGGTGTAATGAAAATTCAACCAAGACGTGTGACAAATTTTTCGAATTTGGGTAAAGAGGTTCGGCGACTGTCAAGTTCGTGGGATATGATGATTAATGTAATTCTCGAATCTGATGAGAGTAAAACCTCTGGCGTCAAAATGGTTTTAGAAGAAATCTATAGAAACTCTGAAGAATTTCGCCCTGCTGACATCCTCACTATAATGGTCTATGTGGTTGATGTTTGTTCAGCTTTGGTAAATGACAGGGGAAGTATGAGTAGCATTCTTGATTCGTCTATAAATTTCATGGCTGATAAAAACATAACCTCATGTATTAATTTTCTACACTATCTGGATACTCTGTAATTAAAGTTAACTTTTTTTTGGGTGATGTGTTGTCTAAATCCCAATAAAATGTTGTGTAGTTAAACTTGAAAGCGTAATTTTTTCAATATTCTTCACTCATCAACATGAGCGAGGTTATGAGAGAGATCTATTACACACCATCGAACCCTGGATCATTAGGAGGTAAAAAAAGGTTAAAAGATGCTGTCTTCAAAGAAAGCGGGATTCGTCTGACCGATGATGAAGTTTCAGAGTGGCTAGCAGGGGAGGATGCTTACACACGACATAGGACCGCTCCTAAAACTTATAAACGAAATAAGGTGATGGTATATGGGATTGATGCTCCGTTTCAAGCTGATCTGGCCGATATGACTGAATACTCAAAGGAGAATGATGGTAATAAGTACATACTAACATGCATAGATGTGTTTAGCAAATATGCATGGGCTCGTGTGTTAAAAAATAAGACCGGTAAAGACGTTACCGATGCTTTTGCATCAATTCTTGCGGAGGATCGTATTCCTCAAAAACTACAGACAGATAACGGTACAGAGTTTTTCAATAAAAAAATTTCAAGATTTAGTGAAAAAACATGACATTATTCATTTTGCGACAGATTCAGACTTGAAAGCAAGTGTCGTGGAGCGTTTTAATAGAACGTTGAAGAGTAGAATGTGGAGATTTTTAACCGCTACAAATTCATTGAATTGAAGTTTTACCAGACTTAATGTTAGGTTACAACACCAGTTTCCACAAGAGTGGAAGGATGTGTGTAAAGATAACGAAGATGTTGTGTTTCAAAATCTGTATGGGTCTATAAAGAAGGAGAAAGCTAAATTTAAATATAAAGTGGGTGACGTCGTCAGAATTTCAAAAGTGAGAGGTCCATTTGCGAAAGGTTATAAACAGAACTACACCGAAGAATTTTTCACCATTTCAGCTTGCATACCGAGACAACCAGTCATCTACAAATTGAGGGATTATGACGATGAGGCTATTGAAGGAGTGTTTTATGAACAAGAGATACAAAAAATTAGTGTGAGTAAAAACAAAGCTTTTAAGGTTGAGAAAATCTTAGGAGAGAAAAAACAAGGTCGATCAACACTTGTTTTAGTAAAATGGTTAGGATGGGCGTCTAAATTTAACAGTTACATTGACAAAAAAACATTATTTGATACGGTCTGAAACTTTTTTCTGTATAATCATGGATAAGGACGGTTTCTACGTCACACTCCCATGCAACGCATCCTTCTCTACGTATCCTGAAAATAGGATAGGATGTTACAGAACAAGACTAGCCATACCCATTCACTTAAAAGGAGGTTGGGAAGTTGGATTATCTGAAATTGAATACCCTCGAAGCTGGTATACGCTCCACAAGAAGGATACAACATTCAAAATAACACTCGGTCCTAAAAAGCAGAATAAAACCGATCCAGCACAGAAGAATTCTGCTGAACCTTTTGTGATGAACTTAATTGCTGCTGGATACTACAACGACATTCCGATATTAATCAAGAGAATAAATGAAACCATCATACCTTATGGTGTTATGTTATTTGACCGTGTGAAAAATAAGGTGTATTTACGATCAACGGGGGCGTCGGCCTCACATTCTATGGAAAGTTGGCTATTATTTTAGGCACGGACCATATGAGCGAATTGGGTGACAGTAATCATGAACCTCCAGACCTCACCAAGGAGATCGTTACGTATGCCAAACATCAAGTCGATATTAACTATGGATTTTACATAATGTTTGTTTATACAGACATTATAGACCACCAAGCCGTTGGTGATTCGTTCGTACCCCTTCTGAGATGTGTACATATAACGGGGGAAAACACTGAGAACGTTAGTATTGGTTATGACAAGCCACATTACGCACCGATCAACAAATCACTTATAAGCGATATCGAAATTGAATTAAAGGGCGATCAAAACAGCGAAATAGCCTTTTCTTACGGAAAAGTGATTGTGAAACTACACTTTAGATGGGCTAAATAATTATAAGAAATGGCCTACTATACGCCTCATCAACACACGAATGCTGGGGAACATATAGATTACTACAGAAATCAAGCCGGAGGAGGTTTATCTGGGTTTCGAGGAGTACCGGTTCTTTATGGAAATGGTCTCGGTGGTTTATTTATAAACTTATTCAGAATAGCCATGCCGATATTGAAAAGAGGATTCAACATTGTTAAACCGCATCTGAAGTCAGCTGCAAAAAATATTGTCACTGATGTCGTTACAAATGTTCTAACAAGACCACATACTGATGATGGGGGGCATCAGGCAGGGTCAGGTCTGATGGTCATGTCTCGTAAGAGATCTGCTAAACCCCCCGGTGTACGGAGGCGTGGTCCACCATCAAAGAAAAAGAAGCGGGATGGTAAGAAGAAATCAGTCGTGACCAGAAGGCGAAAGAAGAGTGTGAGTCGCCACATAGGACTGAAGAGGGGTCTAAATACTTTATCTTTTAACATGGCACTACTTCATCGTATGTCGGGAGAGTGTGTAAAGTCAGAATTAGACGTATTCACCGTGCCAATGACTCAAACAGTCATTGATAAAAGCACATATTTGGAAGTACCCCCTCGTTCTGCCATAACAGATACCGCACCACTGGAATTTTTCATAGCCGGTAATGGTGAAGATTATGTGGATTTAAACAAGGCATTTAGAGCAAAATGAACCCTGAAAATTGAGATTAAAATAATAAACGCACCTATAGGAAACTTTTATAAAACAATGAATGAAATTGTGCAAAAATTATTTTCAATAAACAAAATAAAAATTAAATGTATATTTTGTCCTTAATGCTACAGTAAAATAATCTGAAACGTGGTGACAATATACTCTCACATAAGACAATATTATAAACTAAAATTTGAAATGTTGAAAAAAATTATTTTTAATTAAAATTAAGATTAAATAATTAATTTCTTAAAACTGCTACAGTAAAATTTTCTGAAAGCTAAATAGAAACCTAACGCATTCATAAGAAATTATTTTAAAATATTATTTGAAAAAGTGAAAAACTTATTGTTAAATTAAAATTGATGTTAAATTATTAATTCCTCAAAAATGATACAGTAAAATATTCTGAAACTTGTTGAGAGTATATCCCAGAGGTATAACTTCCTCTTTGCAGTCATAACATGTCATACATTTTCATATAAGGTCATAAATTACATTTATGAACACCTTGAGTTGATAAGATTGTTCATTCATTGGTTCAACCGTTGCCTTCCCACGGCTCTAGCCTTCATTCGTTTCTCCTCCTGTAGTTCATTCTGATTGTTACTATTATCTGGTTCTCAAACGTTTTCGTCGAGTACCACTCGTAGCGACTTCCTTTCATCCTGATCGCTTTTAGAAGTTGTTTGCTCCAGAAATTGTGTGTGGTGCGCAGGCAGCGTGTGTTGAGTGAAAAATGGCTGACTTGATTTGCGTGTGAGTTCAGTGTTGCGAGTTTCGGATGCCTGCGTGATTTGGTCAACAACAATGATGGCTACCAACAACCCCTTCCAACCTGTGAGTCTGACTCATCTATGCCTCCGTGATCAAATTATATACCGCATCATTCATTCATTCATTCATCTTCATGTCGGCTTTATTCCCTTTCGGGGTCGCCACAGCGGAATGAACCGCCAACTCTCTGGCATATGTTTTACGCAGCGGATGCCCTTCCCTGCCGCAACCCATCGCTGGGAAACATTCACACACGCATTCACACTTTAACACTATGGGCAATCGTTCTTATTCAATTCTCTTATTCCGCATGTCTTTGTTCTTGTGGGGAAACCGGAGCACCCGGAGAAAACCCACGCGATCACGAGGAGAACATGAGAACTCCACACAGAGATACCAACTGACCCAGCCGAGCCTAGAACCAGCGACCTTCTTGCTGTGAGACGACCCACTGCGCCACCGTGACGCCTTATACCGCATCATTACAGCACGAAAGGCAATAATGATTCAACTAAATAATAATCATGGCTCCTAAACCCCCTTAATGAGCAACATACACGACTTTATTTATATAAATATACAGCTACAGTTCAGGCAATATCATTGCTAGTACAATTTTTTTTTTAGCAACGGTTAACACTATACAGCCTGAACAATAATTATTAAAATTTAAAAACTAAAAATAAGTATTAAGTTAGATAACTAAATTGCAGCTTTTTTAACACACTCTTAACAAACGCATCAGAACATCTATCTTAAGTCCAGCTGCAGACCGCCTCTGGCGCTGCATACCACCAGGAGGCGTCAAAGTACCCCTAGAGGTACGCGTACCACAGTTTGAGGACCACCGCTGGAAGGGTAACACAGCGCTCAAGAACTACAAAGTCCATGTCACATGGGCCACAGCAAACACAAGTGTGGGAATGAAAAACTTTCTTTGTTGTAAATTTTCAACTTTCAAGCGCCACCTACTGTTCGTCACCTGAGCTTGTTGCTGTAACTCGTTGCTTAGTTTAATTGTTTGGTTTCCTTTTATAAGAAGCCATGTTATATTATTTAGAGCATTTTTCTGTTAAATCCACTAAACAGTTGCTCGTATTATGTGATTGTTGTTGTAAATAATGTTGGGTTCTGACCGACGGTTTTTGGTGTTTTCTTCAGATTCTGATGTTAGTAAACGTGTTAAATGATCACCATCTGCTATAATTTAAGATAGTGAACTGACGTTTAAGAACCATATCTCTTATGTTACTAAGACTGCTTTCTTTCACCTCAGGAATATTGCTAAAGTGCGGAACATGCTGTCTATCGTAGATGCAGAAAAATTAATGCGTGCTTTCATGAGCTCCAGAATGGATTCTTGTAACGCTCTGTTAGCTGCTGTTCGGTCGCCACGCTACAAAAACTACAGTTAGTCCAGAACGCAGCAGCTAGAGTTCTCACAAGAACACAGAAATATGATCACATTACACCGGTTCTGAGCTCTCTTCAGGGGCTTCCTGTACAATATCTCACTACAAGATTCTGCTCCTTGCCTTTAAAGCTCTGAACGGCTCGGCTCCGCTCGACCTGAGCAGTCTCCTCTCACGATATATTCCACTCGCTCTCTCCGATCACAAGAACCAGGATTATTGATTATACCGAAGGTTAGTAAATCCACAAGAGGAGGAAGAGCGCTCTCATAAAGAGCCCCGAAGCTCTGGAATAAACTCCCGGATGTTGTCTGGAGCTCAGCTACGCTCACAGAGTTCAGAACTAAATTAAAAACATTTCTGTTTAATCTAGCATTCAAATAATTATCTCTTGGTATTTGTCTAAACAGATATTGTGTCTGAGCACCATATACATACAAACTGTTTGAAAAAAACAATGTGGTTCAATGTTCCTCTCTAACCTATCCTCATTATTTATCTCTCCTCCTGCAGCTGATGCTGATCACCTGTTTGTTGTCTATGTTACAGTTTACTAACCGTTTTCTCCATTTGTTAGTTTTTGTCTTTTTTTGCCTGTTTTGTCTTTGTTTGTTTTGTTTGTTTTTCAGGTCCTGTCCAGCGAACCGTTCATCGATGGATTTTTAGTTTGTATGTTCTTTATGCTGGGGAGGTGATTAGCACCTGCCTCAGTCAGCGGGAGTCTCCTCTCAGAGGAACTCCTCTCTACTCTACCTGATCCTCACGAGGACTTTGTGAAGCTGCTTTGAAAGCAACTGCTAAAGAAGCGCTATATAAAAACTGATTGATTGATTGATTGATACTATTTGGCTATTCTCTTTTGCCTTCATTCAATCAAGTAGTTGAATAAATAACGAGTGTATTTAAGAATGCTTTATTTCCTTCATTTCATTTCTTATTTTGTGATTTAACAATACATAGGATAAATTGGACATTTAAAAAACAACTCATAAGAAACCCTGAAGAACCTCTAAAGTGTATACACAACCCCTAAAAAAGTCATACAGAAAAGCAAACAGAACTCGTGTGTGTTCCCGTCCAGCAGGGGGCGCTACAGAAATCTTTTCTTTGAGTGTTTGGTTAAAAAACAAATAGAAGAAGAACAGAACGAGAAATCTCGTATGAAGTTAAAGCTTCATCAGGAGAAGATCTTCTCATTCTGGAGAAAAGATGGAGATTAAAGAAGAACTCTGCAGAATAAAAGAAGAGGAAATCGAGGAACAGAAAGGTTTGTGTTTCTGTTCAGAGATAACTTTATTAAAGCGCAGCTCGACAGAATTAGCAGCTGTAAGCTAACATAGCATGGCTAGCTCTTAGCTCGATCTATTTTAACTCACAGAATAAAAGCTCAGCGTTCCTGACTCTTTCTCTGATCTCTGAAGAGGTTTATTACAGTTTAAAGCAGTTTTAAGCTCGTTTTAAAACCCACGATTCTCAGGAGGTTGTGCTTCAGATTAATAAATATAATCCAAAGTTGGAACAAATGTCAACAATTCCCCTGAAATTCCAGAATGATCTTCATTCTCCTGAGCACACACATTACCACCATTTTAAACAATTTGATTTACAATTGTATCTCCTTCCCCGTATCTCTCCTGCTGGCTCCTTTGCCCTGTTCTCTAAACTCTAACAAGAACTATGGATCTATTCAGCTGGTCTCTGAATGCAATTGACACCATCTTCTCAACGAGAAGCTCGGGTTCGGGGGACCCACCTGCCCTGAGGGAACGTTTGCAGCGGGCTACACGATAGAAGGAGGGGAGAAGTGGCACGTTGTGTGCCTGGCCGCTCTGTCCCTGGAGGACATTGAGATATCTACTTATTTGGAGCTCTGATCACAGGGTTTCTGCAGATGGGATTATGTGGAGCCCTGGGGTATCTGCAATAGTTAAAAGCGGTCAGTGAAGCTTGACCGGCTGGATTGAAACGGCGGTTGATGGAGCCTTCAGTAATCAGACAATGGGTATATACTTCAAAGTGGACAACAACTGGAGGACGGTGGCGGCCGTGCATTAGATTTTGACCAAAATGGAGGCCAGTGTGGACATTATGGATATTAGAGGTCTGTGAAATTGATAGATCTCGACTCAAATTCAATCTTCTTCTGGCTCCCCATTCCTCCAGGACGGGCCTCGGCTGGGCTTTCTCCCCAGTCTGAGCGGGCGGGGGTCGTTGATGCGCTGATGTGCTTGTTGCTATGACTTTTTTCTCCCCTGATCTCACACTGCTCTGACTGAAGTACAGAGTGAGAAGGGCATGTTGTTTTTTCAGCCATCTTCCCTGTTGTATATCAATCAATCAATCAATCAGTTTTTATATAGCACTTCTTCAGCAGTTGCTTTCAAAGCAGCTTCACAAAGTCCTCGTGAGGATCAGGTAGAGTAGAGAGGAGTTCCTCTGTGAGGCCCCTGGGAGCCTCACTGACTGAGGCAGGTGCTAATCACCTCCCCAGCATAAAGAACATACAAACTTAAAATCTATCGAAGAACAGTTCGCCGGACAGGACCTGAAAAAACAAAACAAACAAAGACAAAACAGAAACTAACAAATGAAAAAACAACGGTTAGAAAACTGTAACACAGACAACAAACAGGTGATCAGCATCAGCTGCAGGAGGAGAGATAAATGATGAGGAGAGCTTAGAGAGGAACATTCAACCACATTGTTTTTTTCAAACAGTTTGTATGTTTATAGCGCTCAGACACCAGATCTGTATATTTCTTATTTCATTTGCTACCTCACTGACCTGTAATGTGATGTCTATATCTTGGTCGAAGGGGTTCCATTTTGCTTCATGTAACAGTGTAGTGACAAATAAAAGCCTTCAATCAATCAACACTAAATGGCTTTACTTTTTAATTTCATTACATATTGAGTTTACTGATATAAAAGTTGTTAAACCTTTTTGCAATGTATTTACAATGTATTTATTCATTTATTTACGTTTTTAAAAATTGATTGACTTTGTATGAAACAACTGTCCGGGAGGGCATTAATGAAATATCTTTTAGCAGTTTGTACCTTTAAAATCTGGTTAAAACAGTTAAAAGCTGAGCCAGAGAAGATTTCCCTTCAGCTAAAGACTCACCTTCTGAACTACAGCAGAAGAATCTAAACTCATACTCAAGTTTATCTCTGAAGATGATGAGATTGATGTTAAAATAATTATTTTATTTCTAGCTGATGGCTACTATATTTATAAGAAGGGATATTCATCAGAATATAAACAGGAAAATAAAAGGTTTTTCTGTGCTTTTTTCCAGCAGAACAAATAATTGTGTGTGTGTGTGTGTTTTGTTTCAGTAAAACAAGAAGAAGAACAGAACACAAAGGAAGCTTGTTTCCTCTCAGCTGAAGATAGAAGCTTCTTCAGGAGAAGATCTTCTCATTCTGGAGGACAGAGGGAGATTAAAGAAGAACTCCTCAGAATAAAAGAAGAGATCTCAGAGGAACAGATAGGTTTGTGATTCTCTTCATTCTTTAGCCAAACGCTTGAAAATGAATCTGATTAGAGTTTATTTGAAACAAATAATGCAAAGATAACAAACCTTTTTCATTATTTTATTTTTAGATTCAATAAAAGTGAGTGAATCAACAGAGACTCAGATTAAGAAAACCACACGACATTAAGGAAGAAGAAAGAATTATGACTAAAGAGAAATATACAAAGAAACAAACTGGGAAAACAAGAGTAAAAAAATCTCTTATATACTCAGAATGTGGAAAGAGGTTCACACAAAAAGAAGAATTCAGAAAACACCAGATGATTCACACAGGAGAGAAACCATACTCATGTGGTGACTGTGGAAGGAGTTTTAGAAAGTTATTCGGGTTAAAAGAACATCAAAGAGTTCACACTGGAGAGAAACCATATTCATGTGATGACTGTGGAAAGAATTTCAGTCAGCTAAACAACTTAAAATCGCACCAGAGGCTTCACACTGGAGAAAAACCATATTCATGTGATGAATGTGGGATGAATTTTAGACACGTATACGGTTTAAAATCACATCAGGCGATTCACAATGGAGAGAAACCTTATTCGTGTGATGAATGTGGAAGGAATTTCAGACAGCTAAGCAGTTTAAAATCGCACCAGAGGCTTCACACTGGAGAAAAGCCATATTCATGTGATAAATGTGGAAAGAATTTTAGACAGCTAAGCCATTTAAAATCACACCAGAGGATTCACACTGGAGAGAAACCATATGTATGTGATGACTGTGGAACATGTTTTACTACATCAAACAACTTAAGATCGCATCAGAGGATTCACACTGGAGAAAAACCATATTCCTGTGCAGACTGTGGAAAGAATTTCAGACAGCAAACCAGCTTAAGATCGCATCAGAGGATTCACACTGGAGAGAAACCATATGTATGCAATGATTGTGGAACAGGTTTTACAACGTTAAACAATTTAAAAGAACATCAACGGATTCACACTGGAGAGAAACCTTATGTATGTGGGTACTGTGGAAGGAGTTTTAAACATAAAGGAGAGTTAAAGCTACACCAGCGGAGTCACACGGGAGAGAAACCATACTCGTGTTCTGACTGTGGAAGAACTTTTAAACAGTCGAGCCATTTCAAAAGACACATGATGATTCACTCTGAAGAGAAACCATACTCATGTGGTGAATGTGGAACTAATTTCAGACAGCTGAGCAATTTAAGATCACATCAGAGGATTCACACTGGAGAGAAACCATACTCATGTGGAGACTGTGGAAGGAGTTTTAGAGACTTAAGCAGTTTAAAATCACACCAGGCGATTCACACTGGAGTAAAACCATTTTCGTGTGCTGATTGTGGGAGGAATTTTTCACATGCAAACCGTTTAAAAACACATCAGAAGATTCACACTGAAGACAAATCACATTCATGCGCTGACTGTGGAAGGATTTTTTCAGATGCAAGCAGTTTAACAACACACCAGAGGATTCACACCGGAGAGAAACCATATTCATGTGCTGACTGTGGAAGAAATTTTTCTCGGGCAAGCAGCTTAACAACACACCAGAGGGTTCACACTGGAGAGAAACCATATTCATGCAGAGACTGTGGCAAGAGTTTTAGATACGTAAAATCTTTAAGGTCTCACCAGAGGACTCACACTGGAGAGAAACCATTAAAATGCTCCCAGTGTGAGATGAGTTTCACTTCTTCATCCTCACTCAAATATCATGAGTGGACTCACACTGGAGTCAAACTTTATGCCTGTGATGAGTGTGAAAAGATTTTCAAAAAGTCAAGCAACTTAAAATCACACCAGAGGATTCACACTGGAGAGAAACCTTATTCATGTGATGCATGTGGAAAGAGTTTTAGATGCTTGGTTGGTTTAAAATTCCACAAGATGATTCACACGGGAGAGAAACCATATTCATGTGATGATTGTGGAAATAGTTTTAGACGCCTATACAGTTTAAAACAACACCAGAGGAATCACACTAAAGAGAAACCATATTAATGTGATGACTGTGAAAGGAAATTTACACAAGCAGGTTATTTAAAAAGCCCCAAGAAGATATTCCGTTGAGAGAAATGTCTATGGTTACTTGTATAAACCACATTCCCAGAAAAATTAAATAGAGATGTATTTTGTAAATGAAGACTATGAGAATAGGTTTGAAGTGGAGCTTGTTGAACTCTTCGCACTTCAAATGTCAATGAGGATTGTTCCTGAATGCAGAAAGAGTTTTCATACCACAGCGTATTTGTGGTAGTAGGTACACCTTCCCTTTCTGAGATTCTTTGTAGCTGGAACTCTACTTCCTGCTCTGCTGCTGTTCGGACGTACTTTTCTATTTTCTCACCTTTTTTTCTGTTTTTAAATGTCTATACTATTTAGACGAAGCTATTTCTAGTGATCTGAAAGCAAAACCTGGAAAAGTTTGGATAAACAGAAACGGGATTCTATCAGCGGCTCGCATTCCTCGGGTTGACAAACAGACTGATTCAGTTGGAGACACAGATGAGTGAAAAATGCCTCGGATCCACTGCTGTGAAAAATTTTGTGAATACAGCATATCCCTTATTCCATCTCTTCTTCAACGAACTGAAGTTTTGGAGACACGGCTATAAGCGCTTCGTTCTCAAAGGACAGTGGATTCTAAAGAACCAGACATGAACAAGAACCAACAACAAGCTGGTGAGCTCATTACAAATGATATTCTGAACCCAGATCATCGAGGAGAAAGTCCTGATCAGGCTAAAAACTGGCAATTTCAAAGAAGTAGTCGTAAAGGCTCTCTGTTTGGACTGGGCTCATCTACACCCATTCATCAGGAACTACAGCTACGAAACAGATTTGAAACTTTAATGACTGTGGATACCGATCAATATGTCAGTCAACAATCAGAGCACACACACATTTTAGAAAACAGGGGGTCAAGAAACAAGCAACATCCAACTCATGTCTCAGTGGAGCCGAAGACTCTGATTATTGGGGATTATACAATCCAGAATCTACGGAGCAAAACTATGGCGACATACTGTCTCCCTCATGCCACTGTGTTAGATATCAACAAAACGATAAGAGATGTTCTGAGCAAGCACAAGACAAAACAACTCATCATTCATGTGGGGAAAAATGATGTAAAGAAAGGACAATCAGAGCTGCTTAAGAAAGACTTTATGGAACTATTTGACACACTTGAAAGTCTCAAAATACAGTGTTTCATAAGTGGTCCGCTTCCAGCAAACGGCACAAATATGTTTTCTCGTTTGCTTGGGCTCAACACATGGCTAGAACACGCCACTTTATCAAGACGTGTCCAATATATTGATAATTTTAATGTGTTCTGGAATCAGCCTGATTTTATCACGTCAGATGGGAGGCAACTGAACAGATCTGGAGCAAGAATGCTCATGGACAATATAATTTTCTCCCTCCGCTATCAGTCTGAAAGACACAACTGCCATCAAATTAACTGTGGAAACACACCATCAAGGCCTATGTTGCCCCACCTCTGCAGACGTCACCACCGAATGAGGATTATCTGACCTCCGCTAGACTTGATCAATACTTGGATAACATGCAAAGCCACCAGGACATCTCAGGGCCCACGCCACCACTGAATGAGGATAGCCACACCATCTCAAAGACTACACCACCACCGAATGAGGACGAGGATAACCCCCTGGACAACAACCGGAGTGAACAGAACAACTCCCTGGAGGACACATCAACAATGTCCACATCCTCAGGATCCCCTCATCTCAGTTTCCCAACGCAGCTTGAAAAACGAGTCTCTGCAGGAACTAAGCTGTCCCACTCGTTTACGGCAAGCCCCCGACCATCGCCCCAAAAAAGGCGGGCACCTCTTCCTCCTATAGCAGAAAGAGTTCTGCGATCAAACCGGTTGGGGCAAAATCACCCCCAACCCACCCTTACTCCACCAAACCAGCAGTGAGATAAACAGGACCTTCTGCCTCAAGACGGCGACCTTGGGGAATGTTTTCAGAACAGGCAGATGTCCTCAGCCCCTTTAGCTCTTACTTTATTAGAGATACAGATAAGGCCTGCTAGAACTAGACAAAACAAGTGGAAGAAAAGGTCTGCTAGAAATCAGAAATCAAGCAGACCAAACCTGATTAAAATAAACTGTAAGCCAGAGACCATCATATCTGAACCCACAGAAAACAGGGTAAAAATAGCACTTCTAAATGTTAGGTCACTTAGAAACAAGGCGCACCTCGTAAATGATTTTATTTTAACACATGACTTAGATTTTATGTTGCTAACTGAAACATGGCTAGATGATAGCTGTAGTGCAACCATATTAAACGAGGCTGCACCAGAAAACTTCTTATATAGTCACGCCTCTCGTTCTGATAAAAAAGGAGGCGGAATCGTAAATATGTACAAGAACGTTTCTGAATGCAAACAGGTCAATCTTGGTGATTACACATCTTTTGAATATTTGAGTATAGCTTTATAAGCACCAAACGGGTTCTTCTCACCACCTTCTACAGGCCTCCAAAGTACCCTACAGGGTTTAGCGATGATTTCACTGAACTGCTCTCAGCCATCTCTTCGGAGTTTGACTCTTTTATCATCGCTGGGGATTTTAATATTCACATGGACAAGCCCGATAATAATGCTGCCAAAGAACTCAACAATATTTTAAACACGTTCGACGTGACTCAACACGTTCAGGGTGTCACACATTGTCTCGGTCACACACTGCACTTAGTAATTAGTAAGGGCTTAAATATTTTATCCACCGTTGTGAAAGATGTTGCTCTGTCTGATCACTTCTGTGTTTTTGCTGATGCGGCAATCTCCCACGTCAAAATTGCAAAATCAATTTCTGTTAGAAAAAGACACATAAATGATGACACCAGCGAGATGTTTATTCATGCCATATCTCAAACACCAAGCCGACTTCCTTCTTGATGCATTTACTTTAAAAATCAAGTCCGTTATAGATGACATCGCACCTATAACTGTCAAGAAGAAACCTGAGAGACAAAAAACACCCTGGAGAAATTCAACAAAGTTCAAAGTATGAAAAGACTTTGCAGGAAGGCTGAAAGAAGGTGGAGAAAGTCCAAACTTGTCATCCACTACGACCTTTATAAAGAGAGTCTTCGTGCTTTTAATTCAGAATTAATCGCAGCTAGGCAAGAGTATTTCTCAAACTTAATTAATAACAACCTCAACAATACACGAACTCTCTTTGCAACAGTAGAGAGGTTAACCAACCCACCAAACCAGACTCCAAATGAGCTTCTGTCTGAGGATAAATCCAATGAGTTTGCTTCATTTTTCATCAATAAAATCATTAACATCAGAAAAGGCATTAGTGCTCCCCCTGCAGGGCTGGGGATAGACCTCCTCAGCCTCCACTCTCAATGTGCTCCTTCAATCCAATCGATAGCAAAACTTTAATAGAAACGGTTCAGAGCCTCAGAACATCAACATGCAGTCTTGACACTCTACCAACAGTCTTTTTAAAAATGGTTCTTAAGAGTCTAGAAAAGGACCTCTTAGAAGTTATAAACACCTCCTTGTGCTCCGGCTCTTTCCCCAAATCCCTTAAAACCGCAGCGGTAAAGCCACTACTGAAAAAGACAAACTTAGACAATACTGTACTGAGCAACTACAGGCCCATCTCAAATCTCCCTTTTATTTAGTAAAATTATGGAAAAGATTGTGGCAAAACAACTGATTGAATTCTTGACCCAAAATGAATACATGGATTATTATCAGTCTGGTTTCAGAGCTCATCACAGCACAGAGACAGCTCTACTGAAGATAGTCAATGACATCCGGTTCAACACCGATTCAGGAAAAGTGAGTGTCCTGGTTCTACTCGATCTGAGCGCTGCCTTCCACACAGTTGAGCACAAAGTCCTTCTCGATAGACTAGAAAACTATGTTGGTCTTTCAGGAACTGTGATAAAATGGTTCAGATCATACTTAGAAGGAAGAGGTTTCTATGTAAACATAGGTGATTACATGTCGAAGTGGACTGCAGTGTCGTGTGGAGTCCCTCAAGGTTCAATCCTTGCTCCTTTACTATTAAACCTGTACATGCTTCCACTGGGCCAAATTATGAGAAGGAACCAGATATCATACCATAGTTCTGCTGATGATGCACAAATTTATCTAGCTATCTCCACAAATGACTACAACCCCATAAACTCTATCTGCCAATGTCTCGATGAGATTAAAAACTGGATGGAAAACAACTTTCTTCAATTAAACAAGGAAAAAACTGAAGTCATTGCATTCGGAAGCAAAAGCGAGGTTGTTAAGGTTAACTCGTATCTCACTGCTGAGGGCCTCAGAACTACAAATCAGGTCAGGAATCTTGGAGTGATTCTGGACTCTGATCTTAGTTTCAATAGCCACGTAAAATCAATGACAAAATCCGCTTATTACCATCTTAGAAACATTGCAAGAATCAGAAGCTTTGTTTCCAGACGAGATTCAGAGAAACTGATTCATGCGTTCATCTCCAGCAGCTGGACTCCTGGAACGCTCTTCTCAGAGCTCTTCCCAAAAACACCATTAAACAGCTCCAGCTCGTTCAGAACTCAGCGATCCGATTCTAACCAAAACTAGAGTTTTATAACTAGATCTATACTTCTAACACTGGCTGCAGGTCTCCTTCAGAATAGATTTTAAAGTTCTGCTGCTCGTATATAAGTCCAAACATAACCAAACAGAGAGCTGAGATCCTCAGATCAGATAAATGAGATCTCCCCTGGGTTAACTCCACTCAGGGTGAATCCTTTAGTTCTCCTGCGACCCACAGAGGAACCAGCTCCAGAGGAGATCAGGGGTGCCAACACTTTAGTTCTCCTGCGGCCCACAGAGGAACCAGCTCCAGAGGAGATTAGGGGTGCCAACACTTTAGTCACGTTTACAACCAGGCCAAGACTCTCCTGTTTAGTTGCGCTTTTGTCGACTGAGCACCAACGTTTAACAACTATTTTATTTCTGCACTTGACATCTTAATCTTTGTTTTAATCAATGTTTTTAATTTTCAGTTTTTGATTTTGATTTTATATGACTTTTTTTATGCTTGATTTTATTAAATGTACTTTCTTTTACTCTTTATTTCCAATGTAAAGCACTTTGAATTACCCTGTGTACCAAATGTGCTATACAAATAAACTTGCCTTGGAACCCATCCTTCGGGTCTTGCATCGATCCTATTTTTAGGAGATCTTAGCAGACCGTATTCAATCAGAACCAGCTTTATTGTTCAAGTACGTGTGGACTGTTTGTACAGTGGAGTGTTCCAGAGCAGAACTGAGCCAAATATGTGTGGGTCTCGGGCTCTTCAGGACTGAATTTGGAGACTCCTGCACTGTATGATTGTTAGTATCATGTGGTCATTGTTTTCTGGAATACACACCTGGACATTTCATTTTATTTACAACAGAGTTGACTTACCTTCTGCTTAAATCTGACTTCTCGGTTGAACAACCCTAATCCATCTTACCGCTCACTTACCTGCGTTTACTCGTCTCCGCATGATCACCAGAGTTCATGCGTGCTCTCAGCGCGTGTTTAGAGACGTAATTGTATCGCCAAATTACTGATTTCTCATTCAATCTGAAGGAGAACTAAAGATATCTGGGGGCAATTTATAAGCGTTTAAGATGCTCTTCGTTAACCAAGTTAGCAAGTAACTAAAAAGAACTTATTATATGTAAAAAAAAAATAATTGAAGTGTGATTTACATTTACATTACATTTATGCATTTGGCAGACGCTTTTGTCCAAAACGACTTACATTAGGGGAGAGACAATATGAGATCTGTTACTCCGTCAAAGTCTATCTCAGCTTCTCATAATAGAAATGATATCAACTGATCAATAAACCAAAGCAGTGAGGAATAAGAGGAAGAAGATAAAGACAGAGGAGAAGAAAAAGAAAGTGTTTTTTTTTATATATATATATATAGTAGGTGTTCCCTGAAGAGAAGATTTATAATTTATAGTGATTATGACTAGAGATTTTATAATTTGTTTTTTTGGTAACCAACATTAAGTTGCTGTTTTTATTCTGGGTGCTGCTTGTAGGCTGAAATTCACTATTTCTGGGTAAAAATAATACTAATGTAGCCCTTTTAAAATGTTATTTACTAAAATGCTTTGGTTGATTGTTGATTATTGTAAATGTTTAATTGAAGCATGCATTTTACAGAGACAGAGGTAAAATGTATTGATGTTGGCTTACAAAGATATGAAGCCAATTTTCATGACAAAAGGTTAGCATTCGAGAAATTACCAACCAACTAAATATGTACGTTTATAACAGTCAACACGTTTTATGTTACTGCAGCACAGGTGTAAGATGTACACTTTTGTAACTGAAGTTGACAACCTTTCAGTGTATTTTGTTTTGTATAATTTATTGATAATATTAATTTCACAACATTACCATGAAACCTTTCATTTGTGTGGTCCAGCAGCCAGGGACAGTGAGAGAGAAGGTTCTGGAGAGAGATGTTCCAGCAGCCAGGGACAGTGAGAGAGAAGGTTCTGGAGAGAGATGTTCCAGCAGCCAGGGACAGTGAGAGAGAAGGTTCTGGAGAGAGATGTTCCAGCAGCCAGGGACAGTGAGAGAGAAGGTTCTGCTGAGAGATGTTCCAGCAGCCAGGGACAGTGAGAGAGAAGGTTCTGGAGAGAGATGTTCCAGCAGCCAGGGGCAGTGAGAGAGAAGGTTCTGGAGAGAGATGTTCCAGCAGCCAGGGACAGTGAGAGAGAAGGTTCTGGAGAGAGATGTTCCAGCAGCCAGGGACAGTGAGAGAGAAGGTTCTGCTGAGAGATGTTCCATCAGCCAGGGACAGTGAGAGAGAAGGTTCTGGAGAGAGATGTTCCAGCAGCCAGGGACAGTGAGAGAGAAGGTTCTGGAGAGAGATGTTCCAGCAGCCAGGGACAGTGAGAGAGAAGGTTCTGGAGAGAGATGTTCCAGCAGCCAGGGGCAGTGAGAGAGAAGGTTCTGGAGAGAGATGTTCCAGCAGCCAGGGGCAGTGAGAGAGAAGGTTCTGGAGAGAGATGTTCCAGCAGCCAGGGACAGTGAGAGAGAAGGTTCTGGAGAGAGATGTTCCAGCAGCCAGGGACAGTGAGAGAGAAGGTTCTGGAGAGAGATGTTCCAGCAGCCAGGGCAGTGAGAGAGAAGGTTCTGGAGAGAGATGTTCCAGCAGCCAGGGACAGTGAGAGAGAAGGTTCTGGAGAGAGATGTTCCAGCAGCCAGGGACAGTGAGAGAGAAGGTTCTGGAGAGAGATGTTCCAGCAGCCAGGGACAGTGAGAGAGAAGGTTCTGGAGAGAGATGTTCCAGCAGCCAGGGACAGTGAGAGAGAAGGTTCTGGAGAGAGATGTTCCAGCAGCCAGGGCTTGAGAGAGAGGTTCTGGAGAGAGATGTTCCAGCAGTTAGGGACAGTGAGAGAGAAGGTTCTGGAGAGAGATGTTCCAGCAGCCAGGGACAGTGAGAGAGAAGGTTCTGGAGAGAGATGTTCCAGCAGCCAGGGACAGTGAGAGAGAAGGTTCTGGAGAGAGATGTTCCAGCAGCCAGGGACAGTGAGAGAGAAGGTTTCTGGAGAGAGATGTTCCAGCAGCCAGGGACAGTGAGAGAGAAGGTTCTGGAGAGAGATGTTCCAGCAGCCAGGGACAGTGAGAGAGAAGGTTCTGGAGAGAGATGTTCCAGCAGCCAGGGACAGTGAGAGAGAAGGTTCTGGAGAGAGATGTTCCAGCAGCCAGGGACAGTGAGAGAGAAGGTTCTGGAGAGAGATGTTCCAGCAGCCAGGGACAGTGAGAGAGAAGGTTCTGGAGAGAGATGTTCCAGCAGCCAGGGACAGTGAGAGAGAAGGTTCTGGAGAGAGATGTTCCAGCAGCCAGGGACAGTGAGAGAGAAGGTTCTGGAGAGAGATGTTCCAGCAGCCAGGGACAGTGAGAGAGAAGGTTCTGGAGAGAGATGTTCCAGCAGCCAGGGACAGTGAGAGAGAAGGTTCTGGAGAGAGATGTTCCAGCAGCCAGGGACAGTGAGAGAGAAGGTTCTGGAGAGAGATGTTCCAGCAGCCAGGGACAGTGAGAGAGAAGGTTCTGGAGAGAGATGTTCCAGCAGCCAGGGACAGTGAGAGAGAAGGTTCTGGAGAGAGATGTTCCAGCAGCCAGGGACAGTGAGAGAGAAGGTTCTGGAGAGAGATGTTCCAGCAGCCAGGGACAGTGAGAGAGAAGGTTCTGGAGAGAGATGTTCCAGCAGCCAGGGACAGTGAGAGAGAAGGTTCTGGGAGAGAGATGTTCCAGCAGCCAGGACAGTGAGAGAGAAGGTTCTGGAGAGAGATGTTCCAGCAGCCAGGGGCAGTGAGAGAGAAGGTTCTGGAGAGAGATGTTCCAGCAGCCAGGGACAGTGAGAGAGAAGGTTCTGGAGAGAGATCTTCTGCTGAGATTCTCTGAGCGCAGGCTTTCTAACAGCTTTCAAAAAGCAGCTGGAAACTCTTCTCTTCAGGGAACACTTAGGATATAAAAAACTTTTGTTCTCCTCTGGCTTTATAACCTTCCTGCTGTGGTTTATTGATCAGTTGAAATAACTTCTATTAAGAGTGAGCCGAGAGAGACTTTAACTGTGTAACAGATCGGATTTTGTACATCGCTTTGGACAAAAGCGTCTCCCAAATACGTAAATGTAAATGTAATTCGTTATTAATGATAACCACCTGCAACTTCCAACAGGGAATATTACTGGAGTCAGAGGAGGAGAAGTTAAAAATAAATGACACTTTAGTCGCACCCTGTGTTTATTGGGTAACAAGCATTCGAGCAGTAATGTAACCATGCAGTATAGCTAATCTAGTGAAAACAAAGCTTTTGAAAATGACTTTCCTTTAGGGGAATATTGACTTCAGATAGAAGTGTTGCTGTGCGCATCACATCAAGATCTAGATTTCAGATGCTGGACAGCCCACCACATCTTACCGTTTGTTTTTATGGATCGCATACGGCTAGAGGATTGGGAATTCATGTAAATGAATTAGATTAAGGAAATGGTCATTGGGTGGATGAAAGAAGCAGAGGGTCGTGGTGTTCAGAAAACTTTTACAGGACAAAGAGAAACGCAAATCCTGTGGTATTAGACTTTGACGGCGTAACAGATCTCATATTGTTTCTCCCCTAAAGGGACAAAAACGTCTTCCAAATGCATAAATGTAAATGTATAAAAACTCGAATCCTGGAGGACGAGCAGCCTATTCCTTTTGATATCTGTGTTATTTCGATGATTGATATCAAACTTCTCGATGGAAGCATGTACTGAGTCTATGAGAATCATTTTGAATAAAGATGCTGAAGAAATGTACGCTTCTTTTTGAGCTGAAAAAGAATCAAGGGCAAAGTGGTTAATAACGTGACTTTTATTAACTATCAGCGCCTGTGTGAGATTAAATAAACTCATTTAGAAGTTTAACATTTAAATATTTATATAAATGTTATGCAATTCACTCTAAAGTTCTAGCAGGCTTTTTGTTGCCTCAGATGAGAGCGTCTGGTAAAATGTTTACTACAAAGCAAACAAAAAGTGTGGTCCCGTTCAGCAGGGGGCGCTACAGGAATGCTTTTCTTTGCGTGGTTGATTAAAAAAACTGAAGAAGAAGAACACGACATCTTCCTTTCAGCTGAAGATAGAAGCTTCTTCAGGAGAAGATCTTCTCATTCTGGAGGAAAGATGGAGATTAAAGAAGAACTCTGCAGAATAAAAGAAGAGGAAATCGAGGAACAGAAAGGTTTGTGTTTCTGTTCAGAGATAACTTTATTAAAACCCAGCTCGACAGAATTAGCAGCTGTAAGCTAACATAGCATGGCTAGCTCTTACCTCGATCTAATTTAACTCACAGAATAAAAGCTACTTAATTTACGAGAAAACACATGTTAAAGTTTGGAGGAGTTAAAACGAAGCATACTGCCGCCATTATAAAGTGAATATAACGCATTAATTATTTACCTCAAGTAAAGACCTAAAATAAACGGTTTGTGCACAAAATCGGGATTCATTGTAATAAGTAATTTAACCCGAAGTCGCATTTTCAAGAACAAAGCTAGTGTTTTCAAGCATTTGTGAATTTAATCATTTGCATTTGTCATCTGGTTCTGCAGAGGCTCCTTCTGCACACACGCTTCATTTCTGCTCTGTTCTGTCGTTTAATACATACATCATTTTTCCAAAAAATTTTGTCAAGTACAAAGTGGTCTCACACACACACACACACACACACACACACACACACACACACACACACACAGTCTTGATCGCTCGAGCCCAGCTCCACAAACTTAAATAAATACTTAAAGCTTAAATAATACTATCGATTACTGAACTGTGATCTGGCTCGTATAGTTTCTGTGGTTACTAACATCTCAGAGATCCAGAGTGAACAAACCTCGCTGCATTTATTCAGAGTTAATCATTGCCTGCCAGCCAATCAGAATCCAGCATTCAGACAGGCCATGTTTTATTTCCAACCGTCCTGAAGGCGCTTACTGTGCTTCAAAGCTGGTTGCCGTCTCCATCGCTGACTCCTTTATGCTGCGCATTGCGGGTGCGACGTCGCGCTCGGATGACGTCACACCTGTCGATTGGACGAGATTTGACACATAGTTCGGAGCCGGAAAACGCAGCAAGCGTTCCCCGTAGTGTTTGGACGCAGCGTCTCGTTCCTGAAGGGAACCTTGGTTACCTACGTAAGCTGAGACGGTTCTCATGTTCTCCTCGTGATCGCGTGGGTTTACTCCGGGTTCTCCGGTTTCCTCCACAAGAACAAAGACATGCAGAATAAGAGAATTGAATAAGAACGATTGTTTATAGTGTTTGAATGAGAATGAGTGTGTGTGAATGTTTCCCAGCGATGGGTTGCGGCTGGAAGGGCATCCGCCGCGTAAAACATATTCCAGAAGAGTTGGCGGTTCGTTCCGCTGTGGAGACCCCGAAAGGGAAGAAAGCCGACAAGAAAATGGACGGATTACTGAAGTGTGATCTGGCGCTCGTATTGAGCGAGCAGCTCCTGTTTGTTACTGTGATTACTAACATCCCGCAGAGATACGAACCTTCCTGCGTTACCTGAGCCGTTATTCACAACTAATCATCACCTGCCAGCCAATCAGAATCCAGCATTCCGATAGACCATGTTTTATTCAGAGTTCATCCATTTCAATTATTACAATTTAAACTCATTGTTTTGTGCTTGGAAACTAAACTGACTCGTATAGAAGTTAAAAATGCTTTATAATTAAACGCTAAGATTCTTCGAGAGGATTTTTATTCGTTTTCAGGAGGCCGTGCTTCAGAATGAATAAATTTAAATCGAACGAAATGTCAACAATTCCCCTGAAATTCCGGAATTATTTCCGTTCTCCTGAGCACACACATTACCACCATTAAAAATAGTAAAAATAAATAGATTTACAATTATATTGAACACTATACTATTTTTATAATAAGTTTGTATGTTGAATTGACTAATGTAAAAGTTAAAATTGAAATTTACCGGTTTTCTTTTTTTTTTTTTTTTGCAGGTTTTGACTTTATTTTATTCATTTATTTATGTTTTAAAAAAAATTAATTGACTTTGTAGAAAACAACTGTCTGGGAGGGCATTAATGAAATATCTTTTAGCAGTTTGTACCTTTAAAACTGATAAAAGCTGAGCCAGAGAACAACTTCTGAACTACAGTAGAAGAATCTAAACTAGATTACTAATCTAGGCCACTGTGTTTTTGAGGGGATGATCAAGAAAATATAAAACGTTTCCCTGTTCTTCTGTCCAGCAGAACAAATAATTGTGTGTGTGTGTTTTGTTTCAGTAAAACAAGAAGAAGAACAGAACACAAAGGAAGCACATTTCCTCTCAGCTGAAGATAAAAGCGTCTTCAGGAGAAGATCTTCTCATTCTGGAGGAAAGATGGAGATTAAAGAAGAACTCCTCAGAATAAAAGAAGAGATCTCAGAGGAACAGATAGGTTTGTGTTTCTCTTCATTCTCAATCTTTGGCTGAAACACTTAAATGTCTACTTGATTGAGTTTATTTGACTAAAATGTTTCAAAGATAACAAATCTTTTTCATTATTTTATTTTCAGGCTCATTACAAGTGAGTGAATCAACAGAGAATCAGATTAAGAAAACACATGACATTATGGAAGAAAAAATAATTACCACTGAGGAGAAACATACAAAGAAACAAACTGGAAAAATAAGCTATTTTTGCTCTGAGTGTGGTAAGAGTTTTACTCATAAAGGAAGTTTAAAGTTACACCAGAGGGTTCACACTGGAGAGAAACCATTTAAATGTTCTCACTGTGAAATCAGTTTCAGTCAGTTATCATCTCTCAAATCTCATCAGAGGATTCACACTGGAGAGAAACCCTTTAAATGCTCTCAGTGTGGAATGAGTTTCAGTCGTTCATTCTCTCTCAAATGTCATGAGGGGATTCACTCTGCAGAGAAACCATATTCATGTGATGACTGTGGAAAGAGTTTTAAAGATCTAAGTAACTTAAAATCTCACCAGAGGATTCACACTAGAGAGAAACCCTTCAAATGCTCCCAGTGTGAGAGGAGTTTCAGCCATTCATTCTCGCTCAAATCTCATGAGAGGATTCACACAGGAGAGAAACCCTTCAAATGCTCCCAGTGTGAAATGAGTCTCAGCCATTCATTCTCTCTCAAATATCATGAGATGATTCACACTGGAGAGAAACCTTATGCATGTGATGAGTGTGAAAAGAGCTTCAAAAAAGCAAGCTGCTTAAAATCACACCAGAGGATTCATACAGGAGAGAAGCCATACTCATGTGTTGACTGTGGAAGAAGATTTACACTCTTAAACAATTTAAGATCTCATCAGAGGATTCACACTGGAGAGAAACCATTTCAATGCTCCCAGTGTGAGATTAGTTTCAGTCATCCGTCGTCTCTTAAATATCATGAGAGGATTCACACTGGAGAGAAACCATATGCATGTGATGAGTGTGAAAAGAGTTTCAAACAGCCAAGCAACTTAAGATCACACCAGAGGATTCACACGGGAGAAAAACCATACTCGTGTGATAACTGTGGCAGGAGATTTACACTCTTAAACAATTTAAGATCTCATCAGAGGATTCACACTGGAGAGAAACCATTTCAATGCTCCCAGTGTGAGATTAGTTTCAGTCATTCGTCGTCTCTCAGATCTCATGAGAGGATTCACACTGGAGAGAAACCTTATGCATGTGATGAGTGTGAAAAGAGTTTTAAACAGCCAAGCAACTTAAGAGCTCACCAGAGGATTCACACGGGAGAAAAACCATACTCGTGTGATAACTGTGGAAGGACATTTGCACAAACAAGCCATTTACAAAAACACAAAAAGATTCATGCATGAGAAAAACGTCTATGGTTACTTGTATAAACCACATTTCCAAAAAATAAAAAGAGAGGCATATTTTGAAGTTTGAAGTGGAGCTTGTTGAGTTGTTCCCGAATGCTGAAAGAGTTTTAATATCACATCGTATTTGTGGTAGTAGGTGTTCTTTCACTTTCTAAGATGCTTTAGAGCTGGAACCCACCTTTCAGGTCTTGCATTGATCCTGTTTTTGGGACATCCAAGCAGACATCCAAGAACCAGCTTTATATTCAAGTTCATGAGGGAACACACATGAGGAATGTTCAGTTTGTACATTGGAGTGCTACAGAGCAAAAAAAACTAACAGTGCAAACAACAGAAGAATAGTATCGCTAAAGTCACTAACAATTCATTAACAATAATTACTAATCCAGTGTGTGCGTGTATGTAACTAACTTGGCAGAAGAAAAATGGAAGGTGCTGAAATTGTCCTAGTGCAGGACTGAGAGTGGGATTGTGGGGCCCTTGAAAGTAAGCAGTCTGAGGGCTTGAGGGGTGAAGCTTTGCTTGTGTTGTGCCGTCTTGGCTCTCGATGGACCTTCTTAACGATGGAGTCAATGTGGTTGCTACACTTCAGGTCCAGAGAGGATACCGTGCGCTGGAACCTCAAAGACTCCACTGATGCCACCGTGCTTTTCATCACGGTAGGAGATGGGTGGGTGGAGGTCCGCTACCATCTCACTGATTTGAGGGTGTTGAGCTCAGGTGGTTCTTGAGGCTCCAGAGCTGTGTGCAGGCTCCTCTGTCCAGGATGAGACCGGTGACTGTGGTGTCATCTGCAAGCGTATTGTAATTTGGTTTTATTTGAATATAGAATAAAATAGAATCAAGGCACCATATTGAACCACTTGAAAATGTTAAACACAACAGAAGACACATGACTGTTGGCAATTTTGGAAATGCGGTCATTTGTGATCCGCTTGTAACTTTTCCCTGCTGTTATGTGTACATCTGTTTTTTTGTGACTGTGACAGTTGACTGTTCCTGAAATATTCAGTTGTAATAAATAATGTGTGTGTCATCAAGCCCTCTATTGAATTGTTAAATTTTAAAGACAACTCGTTTCCCAACGATGGGTTGCGCCTGGAAGAGCATCCGCCGCGTAAAACATATGCCAGAGGAGTTGGCGGTTTATAGAGACCCCAAAAGGAAACAAAGCCGACATGAAAATGGATGGATAAAGACAACTCTGGTGAGATTATACATGCTATAAAACAAATTAGTTTGATTGAATAGAAACTGTGAATGATCTGTTTGTCTTGTGAAACATGTGTTGAAACTTCCTGTGGCTGAAATTTCCTGTTTATATATATATATATACTGTTTTTACACAAGGAGGGCAGAAATGTGCGGAATGCCCTGATGTGTTACTTCAGAGACTAACTTACATCTTTTTTTATTAGTCTTGAATTTATATATATATATATATATATATATATATATATATATATATATATTTATTTATATATATATAAATGTATATACATTCAAGACTAATAAAAAAGTTGTAAGTTATATATGTATATATATATATGTATATATAATTCTAATCCCCCCAATTAATGGTTAATTGTTCCTTGTGTCTTTAGTTAATTGAATTTGTTTTATTTTAAGTAATGCACCGATCTTTATTTTTCCCGATGGATTGCAGCACATATCAGGATAGATGGCCTGATCAAGCTGATGCTGCTGTAAAACACGCTGCTAGAAAGAGCGAGAATACCTTATCTCTTATCTCTGAAAATACCAACAACACAAGTCAGAGGTAAAGAAAGAAAAAGAAATGAGAAAATTTAAATATGGCAAGTTTGAGAGACAGGAAGACAGTTATATGAAATACAATTTCTTTTTTGAAAACAACAAATTAATATAAGTAATAGAAACTATCATTCTAATAGATTTTTCCACACTTTAAATGAGGAAATCATCCTATTTAAAATAAATAAAGACAACACTAAAGGAGCATGTTTTGACACAATGCAGAGCATTTTCAGAAGGAAAAGAAATGACAGAATAAAAAAAAAACGAATTAAGACAGTAAGCCTGCTAAGACGGAAAATAACGCAATAACAGTATTAAATCCCCAAGCAGTAATGGAATTTTTATAGAGTTTAAGCAACACATAATGTCAAAACAGTTCTTAAACACGGACAAGAAAATCGGTTACTGTTCTAAACTACAGCGACAGGTGGCAGTAGTGCGGCAACAGCAAGGTTTTTTAAACCGATACAAGAGCAAAAGAAGAAAAAGATTTTCACATTGATTTTAGACGAGAAGAAGAAAGAGAAAACAAAGACACGTCAGAAGGATTTTATCAATCGGATCAGGGATTTGCAGAAGATAATAGCAACAGACTGCAGTAAAGATGGAGATCAAAGAAGAACCCTGCGCAATAAAAGAAGAAGAAACAAAGGAATTTATAGGTCAGTGTGTTGTGTTTAACATTGGATTTAAATTGCCTTCTTGTAGAAGAACGTCTTAGTGGTACTTTAACCCCTTTAATATTTTGTTAGTAACATCCTTCTGATTGTGATTTTAGACTCAATTGAGGTGATCAAACTCGAGGAGAATTTTTCTGTGGAAACACTTTTCAAGGAAGAAGACATTCTGCAGACTGCTAATAATTTAACACAGAACCAAGTCAGCAAAGCTGGAGTCAACAAGTTTTTCTCCTGCTCCGACTGTGGAAAGGGTTTCCCTCGAAAGAGAACGCTTGATGATCACATGAGGATTCACTCTGGAGAGAAACCCTTCAAGTGCTCTGAATGTGGGAGTGATTTCAGGTCACAGACTGTTCTTAAAAAGCATCAGCGCGTTCACTCCGGAGAGAAGCCTTTAACATGCACTGAATGTGGAAGCAATTTCAAATCTAGATGTGAACTGAAAAGCCATCAGATCGTTCACTCTGGATCAGGACCGTTCAGCTGCGATCAATGCAACAAAACATTTGTTCACAAGCGAAGCTTAAAATCACACCTTAAGCTTCATTCTGCTGTGACATCTTACATTTGTTCCTTTTGTGGGAAAAACTTCCCAACCCCGCACTCCTTGAAAGTTCATCAGCGCTTTCACACCGGAGAGAAACCATATGTATGTGGAGACTGTGGGAAGAGCTTTAGAACGTCAAGCCAGCTAACAAGACACCAGAGGACTCACACTGGAGAGAAACCACACACATGTGCGACCTGCGGAAAGAGTTTTACGCGATCTACAGAACTACACAAACACAACAGGATTCACACGGGAGAGAAACCGTACAAGTGTCCCCTGTGTGAGAAATGCTTTGGTGTGAAGGTTCGTCTAAAACATCATCTTTGGAGTCACACCGGAGAAAAACCATACCAATGCAACGAATGTGGAAAATCTTTCAGAAGCAAAACCGTGCTCAGCGATCACCAGCAAGCTCACACCGGACTGAAGTTGTTCCGCTGTGATCAGTGCGATAAGACGTTTGTCCACAATGACAGCTTGAGAAAACACAAGAAAAGTCATTTTGACGCAAAGCCTCACGTTTGCTCGTACTGTGGAAAGAACTTTTCCGCTCAGCACACGCTGAAAGTCCACGAGCGCATTCACACTGGAGAGAAACCTTATGTTTGTGGAGACTGTGGAAAGGGTTTTAGACAGACGGGCCAGTTAGTTTCACATCAGAGGATTCACACAGGAGAGAAACCTTATGAGTGCGCAGAGTGTGGAAAGAGTTTCAAACAGCTGTGCCAGTTAACTTCACACCAGAGGATCCACACCGGAGAGAAACTCTTTCAGTGTTCTTCATGTGGGAAGAAGTTCAACCAGTCTTCTGGTTTATACTATCATAAGAAAAAACCTTGCCAGCCAGTATTATAGCTTTAAGGATCTAAACCAGATCTTCGGGACCCTTGAGTCAAGTCCATGAGGGTGCGCTGAGGTCGTGTTTTGGGACAGGCTTCCATCTTTCCAGAAGTGTGAAAAAGCTCTGGTGGTGCTTAAACTACAGCTGAGAAACAACTTGAATAAAGACATTATTTAAAATACTTTTAATTCATCATGGTTTCTGTTAAAATCTTTTATTTTCTACTAAAGAGAAGCGTGTTATTGTTTATTCATTGCAAAAAAAAAAAAAAACATTCTCCAGTTCTTTTGTAACTCAAAATAACTGGAAAAAAAATATCTGTCAGCGTTTGTGTTTTTGTACACAGTGCACTTGTTTAAAGTTAGGATAGAAGAGTCTGTTCAGGATGTAGTCACATTTTATCAACATGACTGTTTAATAGTAAAATAATTACTCTCTCCAAATGAGTCCTGTGTCGAATAAGAGAATTGGGAGAGAGCCTAACACACAAACTAACACATAACATACATAATACGACCGCTAGGGGTCATAAAGATTGTTAAATTATACTGAATACCGTCCAATTTCTAAATGGCAAATACCTACATGAAATACAATTTCGATCATTTCTTCCCCTGAAGGCATTAAGAATAAACGAGGATTAAAACTCGGGTAGAAATCGGGCTGTTTCAAGTTTCTTTTTATTATCCATTCGTGGACATGGAGAAACATACAGATTTATGTACTGCAGAATTTAATAAAAACAGCAGCATCAGCACCACAAAATATTTATTTAAAGACAATTACCAAAACAAGTTAAATGCAGAATAGAGCCCTTACTGCCTTCACCGAATAGCAAATCTCTACGTCACTGACACTTTTGTTTCGGTCTGTAAACAAATGAATGAATATTCATTATTATTATTGTTACTTTATTACTATTAACATACAAAAGCGTCTGTACTGTCATCAAGGGTATCATAGACATTGAACTTCTGACTCCGTGGTTCTGCTGCTTCTTGTTATTCAGAGCACACAAACACAAGTGTAAGTCACCCAACAACACTTTATTTTTAAACACAGCTAGCCAAAAAATGAAACGTGTGTCTGTTAGGTGACTACGCATATTTAGATCTCATATATAATAACTGACTGCTTTAAGAAGCACACATATGAAGGTTCAGCTGTACGTTTTTAGTCAAGTTAAGATGTATAAATATTCAATATATCAGCTTTGTATAGTTTTCTTTCAATAATTTTTCCTTTAAACATTTGAATTCTAATTAGTGTTCTAGTTTTGGTCGTGTAGCAAAAAAGGAGCCTACCCTCCTCCCCTTTTTAGCTGGCTGTTTATATTTTTTAGCAAATACAGGATGCTCTAGTTGCTATGATGTCTTTCCTTTGGTGTATTTTGGATCGTTTGTTGCTTTTAAAGATAAAACTTTGTGTCACAATGCCCTGTTGAAACCATGCTGTTACTTTAAAATGCAGCAAACACGCAGAAGACCCAGGCAGAGAGACTATTTGGATGTCTGTCTATTTTCCTTTTTGGGATACATCTACAGATTTGTTTGGTCTCAATTTAAGCTGCTAAAAAAAGTGACAAATACAAAAAAAGACTCCATCCAGCAGAGGGCTATTTGTTATTTGTCTCCACAACATTAAAACCAGAGGAAGAAGAAGACGTTTTTATTGTGAAACCTTTATGCGATCTTTCTCTGTGCTTTTTTTTCAACGAATAAGCTTTTGCATCTTGTGGTTAATGTTCTCTTAATTTAGTCCAGCAGGGGGCAGTAACGCTGCTGAAGTTGAGCACCTGCTCAATTAATTAATCAGATGAATTAATAAAAGAAGAAGAAACAGAAGAGAAAACAGGTGTGTGTTTGTCCACACAGTGCAAACAGTAGCAGCAACTCCTGTTTTAGTTTTTTCCTTTCAGTATTGTAGCTACATGTTACGCATGTTTTGCTCGTTATTTAAAAAGCAGCACTTATAATCCAGAAACATTGTAAACAGTTTTGCTAAACAACTCATCCAGCATAGCCATATCGGGGAGGGTTTCCACCTGTCCTGTTATCAAATAAGGGACGCCAGGAATAAAAGCCTGCAGAAGAAAACTTGATGGTTTGAAGAAAACATTTTAATGCGGTGAGAAAAATGATGGATCTTAGAGCGTAACCTCTGGAGCTGCAGGACACGTTCAGGCAAAGTGCTTTCATTAGGTGCGCTTTCGGGAACTCTAAGACCCACTCTGTTTCCTTTTAGATTTTAATTCATTTTCAGGTTTAATATTTATGTTTTTTTTTTGTTTTTGGATTTTAAGAGCAAAAAAAAAAAAGATCCTGGAGCATTAACTCCTGGAAAAGTAATGTAGTGCTTTTTCAGATAAAGTGTTTAAATTTTCTCTTTAAGGAAACTAGAATGGATCTTGGGACATTCCAGATAGGTTTTTGTGAATTTTCACGTTCAATATTTACATTTGTTCTGCAATTTGTGAGCGAAATAATGGAGGCCTCGATCATAACCCCCTGAGAATGTTGATCACGTTCAGGTAAAGTGCTTCAATTTGGAGCACAATTAGGAAACCAGAGTGCGTCTGGGACATTCCAGATAAACTTTTGTGAATTTTCAGGTTTATTATACATTTTTTTTGCACTTTAAAATAAAAAATCTGACCCGGAAGCATGAACACCTGGAAACGTGCTTGAATTTGGTGCCTTCGGACTTCCAAGAAGATTTGTGTTACATTTCAAGTTTAAGTTTGTATTTTATGAACAAAATAATTGAACTCCCAGAAGATATTGTTTGGTTAAAATCCACATTATTGCATTATAAATAGATCAACTATTTGTTATAAAAACCACCTTAGAGATAAAACGCAACCTTTAGACTTGCATTTAAACCAAAAACATGTATTATTATGTTTTATTTTTAATATAAAAATCAGTTTCCAGTCCTAAGATCAAATCTGAGATTAAAAAGTCTTAACGTTACCGTTTCAGCTTCAGAAGATGCTCACATGGTGGCGCCGCAGTCTGGCTCGTGGTGTTGTTTGTGCTACATGTTGTATTGTGTTTCAGCTTTAACTACTTTAACTTCAGTTTCGACATCTCTTCCTTCTGAATCTGAATGCTTAATCTGCTCCGGTGCTCATATCTCATCTCTGAAGGCCGTCATCAGCACCGGGAGCAGACGGGACACCAATCCCTGTGACTCCTGCAAAGTCCCGCCCTCCTCGAGCTCTGAGACGATCAATCTCAAGGTGCAATTTTAGAAAAAACAACTATTAAGCTTTGTACTTTGAACTCAAAGAATAAGTTTCCTTCAAGAATTGAGAAAATATTGTGTTTTTTTCAGTAGCTTCAAATTTTGAGACAAGGCGCATCGAATATCGATTTTAAGGGACGGGCGGAAACCCTAGCCAAGTCATCTGCTGGGTACATTTGTAAACATTTGGAATGTATTCATCCATTTAATATTTTATTTTTAGACTCGATGCAACAGAACAAAGCGAAAGATGCGCTTTTATAAACACATCTCATACAAGAAGAAGAGGAAATGGAATTTCAAAGACTGCAGAGATTTTCATAAAGAAGCGAGTTGGGAAATTGTTCTGCTGCTCTCTCAATGGAATGGTTTTCAACTGAAAAGTTTATGCAACCGAGCACATGAGGATTCACACCATTCATGCTTTCATCTCTCTCTTCTTTCTCCTATTTTCTCCCTCTATCCCCTCTCTCTTCTCTCTCTCTCGGTGACCTTTTGCTCATATAACCTCGTGTCTCTTCCCTCAACTCTTCCCTTCTCTCGTCTCTCATCTCTCGGTTCTTAAAGAACATAAAAAGACGAATGCGCGTGCAAAAATAAAGCACACTCTAGAACCACCCATGTTTGGTATTTCTATATCCAGATTTGGCCATTTTCTCTGCATGAAACTAATAATAATAACATATTCGTTGAGTCACATCTGGTCATGAATTTCCTTATGCAGTCTAAGACTAGAAACATGTCTGAAATTCTTGCCACATGAAGAACATTGATATGGTCTATCTTCAGTGTGGATCTTCTGATGGGATTTCAAGTGGCTGGATGACATGAATCTCTTTTTGCACTCGCCGCACTCGTACGGTCTCTCTCCGGTGTGAGTCCTCTCGTGGATTTGTAGCTGGTTTGTTTGTCGAAAGCTCTTCCCACAGTTTGCACACACGAAGGGTTTCTCTCCGGTGTGAATGCGCTGGTGGACTCTCAGATGGTGTGGATGAGGAAAACCCTTTCCACAGATGGAGCAGACGTGATCCTTCGCTGCAGAATGGGTTTTGAGGTGAGCTTTTAGGTACTGCGCTGCGGTAAACGCTTTATCGCACTGATCACAGCCGAACGATCTCAACCCGGGAGGAGAGGGCTGCTTTACTCCAGAGTGCTTCATCGTGTGCAGAGTAAAGGATCGCTTGTGAGAGAAGCACTTTCCGCATTTAGAGCAAGCGAAGCGTTTCTCTCCGGAGTGGACCAGCATGTGCTCGCCGAGGGTTTGTTTTCGTCTGAAGCTCTTTCCACACTCAGAGCAGGAGAATGATTCGGTGGCTCCAGTTTCTCCGGCGGCTTTCTTTGTGAGAGTCTCTTCATTCTGAGAAACAGTTCCCTCTTCCTCCTCCTTTAGGAGCGGCGTGATTTTTACCTGGGCTTCTTGAGCATTGTTCTCCTCCAAGAAACCTTAATTTAAACGAGAAATAAAGATATTATGAACACATGCTATTTCATACAATATAGATAAAACTCACCTATCAGTTCTTCTGTGTGTTCTTCTTTTACTCCGCAGGGTTCTTCTTTCATCTCCATCTTTACTCGAGTATTACTGCAGTCTGCGATGAGCTCCTTCTGCTGCTTTCTTTATTTTCTTTCTTCACAGCTGAAAGAAAACATCTTTTGATGTTGTCCTTGTTTTCTTCTTTGTTTTCATTTTTGGATAAATGAAAGCAGATCAAGTGACCCCAGTACAGATTACGTTATTTTCACTTATAAAATGTAACACCTTTATCCTGAAACTTAAATGTGGTAGATAAAGAAAGATTTAGTTTTAACATAGGTTTGGTCAACATATCTTACCTGCATTCGGTGCAGGTGAAGGGTTTCTCTTCAGAGTGACTTCAGGGAACGTTTTCGGCTAAAACTTCTTGAACGCACGTGAATGGTTTTCCTCCAGGGTGAGACCTCATGTGTTCAGTGAGCATGGCTTGTTTTATGAAACTCTTTCCACACGCTGAACATGGAAACTTGAAGGCTGTCTCATCTGATACTGAAAGAATCTCAAAGTCCTCTTTTTTAATCAGGTTGATGCCACCTTTATTATGTTCTGATAACACAATCTACACGTAAAAGAAAATACAACAGAACAAAGTAGCTCGAGTCGGATGCTCTCTAACATCATTTATTGTGGTATTTCTCCGTGTTAGACCAACGCAGTTTAAGACCACTGACTTATTTTTCCTCTGTTTGTTCTTGTGTTATTCCGCAGGGTTCTTCTTTAAACTCCATCGTTTCTCCAGCGTTCCTCTCGAAAGCTGGGGGAGATGTCTTCTGTTTTGAGTGACGTTCGTCGTCTTTTGTCTTCTTCTGGTACAATGGTGAGACACACTCTCTAAAGGAGCATCACTGCCCTCTGCTGGACGGAAGTGCAGATGAACCTGAAAGAAAACCCTACCTGAGATCCTCTGGAGCTCCTCACGCTTACGTTTCACTAGAATTTAATCAACTCTTGTGAGAAATGACAATTATTGTGTAATTTGTTTCAATTAGAAGTTTTTTTTTATTTAAACAAATGGAGCATCAACAGTTACTTTCTTGACTTTTGCTTGTTATTTTTACAAGATCCATATTTGACATTTATTCGAAAGTCAGGGAATAAAGCTAAAAGTTTAAAGAAGTTTTTCTTTCGTCAAGGAAACAATCAGTGTAAAAGTTATCAAAGTGAGGATGTTTATTTGTTCATTCAATGTATGTGTTTATTTGGATTTATTTGAACAATCTACATATCTTAATAGTTTCTCTGCATTTTAACCTTTCCTCAGGAATAGAAAATTTAACAAATACTTTTGCACACTGTAAAAAATTAATCATGCATAATTGTCTTTCTATTT